>CANYLF010742120.1:0-12436 GCA_948193215.1 Bocquillonia castaneifolia
CATATGTGATTAATCAAATTAATTTCATCATTGCTATCTTTATTTTACGAAATGCTCTTATTGTATTTTACGCTAAATTTGATCCATCATTTCTATGTTCTAATTGTAATATCTTTAACTACTATTTTATTTTTCATTCAAAGCCATTTTGTCTTTTTACAGGAAGTGTTAGAATTCACTATGAAAGCAAAAGTAGAGAAGATATTAACTGAAGATCTATGGTATTACGTCGGGTGCAATATTTGCAGTACCAAACTAGATACAGAAGATGGGAAAAATACTTGTAGAAAGTGCAATGCAAAATGCAACTATCTAATACAAAAAAGATTATATTTATGAATTAAAAAATATTATACATTAATTTATGAATTTTTCATTGCAAAAAATGTATCAGGTATAGAATAAATGTTCAAGTATCAAACCATACCTCCAGTACAACTTTTGTGATTTTTTATAGAGAAGCTTCAACATTAATAAAAGGACATGTGGAAAAATTGATTAACAAGAAAGAAAATAAAGATAAAGTTCGTGTGGAAAAAGGTTCATCTTTAGAATTAAACTTAGTATAATGCAAAGTATGGATATGAAAGCTATAGTGTTAATAAAATTTTTGATATAGATGATGAAGTCAATGCCGTAAATGATGAAAAACAAGATGATGAGGTAATATCAAAAATTCAAATCAATTCATGTCTATAAAATATTATAACTTATAAATAATATTAACAAAATGCAACAACAAAGTCCAAGAAAAGAAAATGATGCGGAAGACAGAGAAACAAAAGTTGATGTTAAAGAAAAAGATGCAGAAGAAGAGGAAGATATATAAACTAAAGAAGAGCCAGAAGAAGATAACAACGAGAGTGCAAGCCCTCAAGATTCAGAAGATGAGCTAGAGAAAGTAGCAAAGAAGGAAAGAAAGATATAGTTAGATTTTTCACTTAATATTTTCAATGATTTGAATAGCGTTTTTTTTTTAATTTTAAGGGAATGATTTGAATAGGTTTAAAAAACATTATTTGGTTAATTAAGGTTTTTTAGGATTGGATATATTATTTATTTCTTCATAAATTTCTGCCATTATAATTCCTTTCCATGGCTGTCATAATTTGCATTAAAAACAAATTATTTGCTTTCAATTTATAAATCATAATATCATAATGTAGAATCCTGAGAATACAATTTATTCTGAATTTTCAATTACATTAAAATTTCATATTAGCAATAGTTTTTTCTACAATCTTATTGTCTTTAAAGTTATAAATATAATATTTAAAAAAAAATCCGCGCATCGCGCAGGTTACGACTAGTTATTTTATAAAAATTGATGACGTAAACATCCTTTACAAAATTCTTATTCTAAAAAATCTTTAAATTTAACTCATTTTATTTTTAACATTATTTTAAAATATTATACAATTTGAAATTAAGTAGATAATTATTTCTCATGAAAAAAGTATTCATTATTCCCTTAATTGAAAAAATGGTGTAAATTTATAGTTTTAACAATGCTAAATAAAAGAATAATTCCTACTACTATTTAAGATAAAAAAAATAATTGAAAAATAGGAATTGTTTTTTTTTTTTGTTAATTAGTGAGGTAGCATATCCTATAACAATTAATATTGTTGAAAATAAATTACAAGGAGACTTTAGTCAACTACTCTCTCCGTTCACTATTATCTATCCTTTTGGACAAGATTTGTTATTTCAAATTATCTGTCCATTTAAGAAATCAAGGAGCTCATTATTATTTTCTTCCACGATTACCCTCACTTCTCTCATATTTATTGTTATTGAAAGTTGAGTTTTTATTTTCAAAACATTTAGTATTAATTATTAAAGGAAGGGTAAATTAGTCATCACAATGGCTTTTTATAAAAACAAAAAAAAACACTAATTGTAACATCCTCATAATTAATTACATGCATTAATATTTAATTAGCATCATTAGAATATTTAATTTTATTAATTATAGATCATTAATTCATTTTAAGTGCATGAAGGGTGTAATTGTTGATAATAATAGTTGGATGTATATGGTAGTATTTGATTGTTTGGGGTGAATTTGTAAGATTTCTTTAATTTGGTGTAAAAGTGAAACTTGCTTTTAAATTAACCAATAAGCAGATTTTAAATCATATTAATAAAAGAAAATGAATTATTAAGAAGATAAGAAGGGGTTGTCTTGGTCGGAGATAGTGGAAGTTGTAGAGAAAGTAGAGAGGGAGAAAAGAAGAGGAAAATGAAAGGAGAAAGAAAGAAGAAGAAAAGAAGAAGGTTTTGGGAAGAATTTTATTTATTGGTAAGTTTTTCTTTAATTAATTATTGTTAATTGATGTTAATTGGTTTAATTATGTAATTGGGAGTTAGGTTTTGAGTGAATTCTTGGGGGGTTTTTATTAGAATTGTTTAAAACATGTAATTGATGTTTTGAAAGAGATTATTGAGCAGTAATTGTGTGTTTTTGATATTGAATTGTTGATTTGAATGGATAATTGTGTTTAGGGGAGTTCAATGGAAAAAGGGGATTAAAGAAAAGGAGAATTAATTGGTGTTCTCCATGTGTTGTAAGAAAATAGCTATTAATACTAATTATATATTTTAAATTAATACTAATTATATGATTTATTTATGTGTTTTAGTTGATTTGATTAAATTCTATAGTGATATTTAAGGTTTGGTTGAATGGAATTGTTGCTATGATTGAAAAAATGTGAATTGAAAGAATGGTAGTGAAATTATTTGTGTAATGAATGTGATTGTGATAATTGTGTGAATAAATGATTAATTGTGATTATTGGAATGATTGTATGATTAATTTGTGATAAGAATGTTTTGGAATTTGATTGATATATGTGAATGTGATGAATAATGGTATTGGAAGTGATAATGTGATTGAAGTGGTTTGAGAATGTGAAATGGATGATTGATGATCAATCGATATGGAAATGATTTGAGAAAAAGAGGAATGAGATGAGAATTTGGAGATGAGAATGTTGAGAAGAGCATTGAATTGATATGAAATGGTTGTGATTGGTTGTTGTGATGATGGAATGGTTGTGATTGTTTATTGGTATGAAATGGTTGTGATTGATTGTTGAGATGAAGTTGTATTGGATTGATTAATTGTGATAAAATGATTGTGGAGTGGTTGTTTGATTGATTTTGTGATGAAATGGTTGTTATTTGATTGTTTGTGATGAATTGGTTGTGTTTGGCTTGGTAATGAGCTTGATTGTCTAAGTGTTTTGGTTAGGAATTGGTAACCCAATATTTGAGATTGAATGTATGCATACATATGATAAACCCCTAGAAAAGTGAAGAGGGGAAATGAATGAATGATGATATACCCCTAGAAAAGTGAAGAGGGGATTTGAAATGAAATGATATGATAATGAAAAAGATGTGATAATGAGAGAAAGATGTTATAATGAAAAAGATGTGAATTATTGAAAGAGATGTGATCGGGTTACTATTCCTTGAACCATTCATTTAGATAGTTTATCTAATTATCAAGGCTGATTTGTAAATGTTGTGATTTGTGATTTGAAATTGAGAAATTGTGAATCATGGCTTGTGACTTGTGAATTGGGGATTGTGATTTGCGACTTGAGTTTAAGAATGTGGTGAAGATGCTATTTGATTTGATGAGGTGATAAACCTATTGAGATTGTGAATGAGTTTGATGATTTTAAAGGGATGGTTGTGAAGTTTGTAATGGAATGATAAGTTGTGAATTTATGAGTGCTGTGGTTCAATGTGATATTATATATTTAAGTTTGAGGATATATATATGTGTGTGTGTGTATGTGTGTGTGTGTGTGTGTGTGTGTGTGTGTGTGTGTGTGTGAGTGTGTATGTGGTGGTTAGTATTAGTGGTTATTTATTTACTGAGTCGCCAGCTCACCCCTTGGCAATATATTATCAGGTTGTGGACAAAGCTTGTTAAGATTCGAAAGTCTACGTGCATTTGCAATAGAAGTTCAGGTTGGCCAGTGGATCGTTAGCTTGTTTTGTGCATTTGAAATTGCATATTATATATATATGTTGTATATGATTTTTGGATTGATAAGTAACAAGTGTGTAATGAGTATATTTTTATGTATTTATATGTAATAAGATTGTAAATAAAGCGTGATGCAAGTTTAGTGTGATTGTCGTGTGGTTTTCTGTTGGTTTTGGCCAAGTTTTAGTTTTAAAAAATAGTATTTCGGACCTCTAAGTCGCGCTCGCGACTGTAGAGATCGCCCCTGCGATTTTAGTTCCAGAATTGTCAAGTTTTCTTGGGTTGTTTAATCGCGTCAGTGATGATCATAATCACGCCCACGAGATATGGTCCAGAATGTTAAGCTTTTCGGTCTGTTAGATCGCGTCCGCGATCCTGTTGGTCGCCCCCGCGACCCAGAAAATGTCATGTTTTCCTAAAATTGTTTATTTACTTGTGGTGTTACACTAAATCTTGTTCAATAGATAGTTCTTGAAACATAATTAAATCAAGTAATGGATACTTGTAACTTCACTAATTTGACTTGAGTAATGAGTCAAATTAACATGACATATGATCTAAATTTGAGCATTATATTATTTATTTTCACTTGAAAAAGGCCAGAACGAACAATTTTGCATGCATACAAATTATCTAAATTGCTAAGCTTGGTAACTTTTAACTTAAAGGATATAAACTGAACTTCAACAATTTCAGAACTTGTTGATGTGAATAATATTAAGTTCCATTTCTTTAATGAGCTACAACATTAATTCTTTGATTCATGCAGCGCGTCAAAAGGAAATCGCAGGTATATATATGTTCCAAAATTTTTACAATTTCACATTTTCTTTATTAAGTTGCATTCTGATTCAATATTCTTGATTATGCTTTGAAGAGATTTAAAAGAGACATTCTTTAATGGTGATTAAAAAAATTGATTGTAATTAATTTGATTCTCGCCTTTTCAGATTTTTGCAAGGTTCTGAAACTGATCCTGCTAGCTACTGTGAGGAAAATTAAAGAAGAGATTGATAACCAGACAGATGTTACTGTACAGCTCATCAACTACACCAAGAGTGGTATGTTTTCTGCTTCAATGAAAATTTTATCAGACATAAATATCCAAATCATTTGTTGTTGGTTGTCTTAAAATTAATTGTAGCCTTTTGCACTTAATCACAAGCAAGAAGTTCTGGAAAATGTTCCATCCATTAGTTACCAAATAAGCTGTACGTTTCTGGATCGCGATAGGTAAATGGAACGCGGTATGTCATTTTTTAAAAAAATTATTTAAATTTTATTGGAGTTCATAAATATCCACAGATCACTGATGTGGCAAAGAGCTGGAGATGTCCACAGATTGCTGACATGGCAAAGAGCTGGAGAAGGGTCACGAGCACCATCCCTAGATTCCAGGGAATCAGTTATAGCATACTGAATGTGTGTAATTCTTAGTTGACTGAGAATTGACTTGTATATAAGTAACTTTATACTTAACTTATGTAGAGGCGATTCATCTTCTTCTTTACTTTGATAAAAGCTCTCAATTCTGTTTTGTTCAATTTTTTCTATATGGTATCAGAGCATTGAAAATCATTTTTGTCGTCATCCAAACAGATTGTTATGGTATGAAATATTTGGTTATCTCTGTGTGCCATCTTCAATTAGTTTGATAAAGCTGCTGTGTCAAGTTCATAATTTCATTTGATAGTGTTCTTGATAATTTTTTGTGATCTTTCCATTTGATATCTGCTGCAAACATCTATTAGTTGTTGTGTTCTTGATTATACTAAGAATTTCTCTTCCTTTCTTATTATAATCATCTTTGTTTATTGATTTCATCAATCCTAAACCAAAATTCCTGATGTGGCTGATCAAATTAGACAAGAAGAGCAACCTACTAGCTCGTACTACCTACATTCTAATGAAAACCCCTCCTTAATCCTTGTTTCCCCTTCTCTGAATGGCCAAAATTATTATGCTTGGTCTAGGGCAATGAGAATGGCCCTTATTTCTAAAAATAAGTTGAATTTTGTTGATGAAAGCGTGGCAATACCTGCAAGAGACGATCCACTGTATCCTGCTTGGTGGAGATGCAACAATATGGTGATTTCTTGGTTAATTAAGTCATTATCACCTTCTATAGCCCATAGTATCATTTCTCATGATAATGCAGTAATAGAGATATGGAAAGACTTAAGAGATCAATTCTCTCAAGGAGATCTTGTTCGCATATCTGACTTATAGGAGGAAATCTTTAATCTCAGACAAGGGTCACTCAGTGTTACTGATTACTTCACCCAACTAAAGATTCTATGGGATGAGTTGGTTAATCTAAGGCCAATTCCCAGCTGTACTTGCACTGTTAAGTGTGACTATGGAGCGTTCACCACAATAAAAAAGAATGTGGAAGGAGACTATGTGATCAGATTTTTAAAGGGATTAAATGAGAATTTTGGGAATGTTAAATCTTAAATATTGCTGAGGGACCCCCTACCAAACATAAAAAAGTTTTTGCTTATGTTCTGCAACATGAAAGGCAGTCACATACAATACCTCATGGCAATCCTAGGGAGCAACAAGTGTTTCATGCAGCAAGACCATACAATGTGGAATTGCCTGCAAATTATTTGTCCAAACCCTTAACAAGGGCTGGTGTTTCGAATGAGATTAATGTGATGTATGCATCTAGGCAAGGAGGGCCAAGACAACCTTTTGGTTTTCAGTCCTATCTAGGACAAGCTTAAGGGAAATAACTGTTATGTACTTTCTGTGGATTGCAGGGCCACACATTAATTGAGAAATGTTATAGGAAAAATGGTTTTCCTCCTGGCTTCAAAGGAAAGCATATTGTTGGAAATGTTAACAGTGTAGATAGTCAAATGCAAAGCCAAGTAGCTGACGAAGAAATGAATGTCAATGCAAATCTGGATCAAACTTGGAGTCCTAGTGTGGAACAACAGAAATCTGACTCTCCAGTCAACCTTGCTCAAGAACAGTATCAAAAACTTATGGCATTAATTCCTCCTGAGAATAAAGCTTCTACTTCATCTGCATATGCCCCTCAAATTAACACTCTTACTGAGAATTTCCCGTAGTAGTGTTCTCAAGGTATTACTATTTGTTCTACTAATTTTTTGCCTGAATGGAGATCTAAAAATAATTGGATTATTGATACTGGTGCTACGGACCATATTTGTTGTTCATTAATGAAATTCAGTAATTACAAGCCTTTATGTGGAGCTTTTGTGAAACTTCCAAATGATGAACTGGTCTCAGTTACACATATAGGGACTGTGTAGCTCACATCAACTCTTATTCTTCATAATTTTCTCTGTGTACCTAAATTCACTTTCAATTTGATAAGTGCAAGTAAACTCACTTTCAAAGATGATTACTACCTAACTTTCAGGGCTAATTTCTGTACCATTCAGGAAACAAAATCCAAGTGGATGATTGGCTCAGCTAAGCAAATAGGAGGTCCCTATCAACTTCAGTTTCCTTTTACAGAGTCATCAGAATCACAAGAAAACAAAGAAAAAAGGGGTACAAGTCAGATATTCTCTACAATAAAAGGAGAAGACTTTGATCTTTAGCACTACCGTTTTGGCCATCCTTCAGACGACAGAGTACAAATGTTGAAAAGAATTGATACAGAGATAAAAGCTAAAGAAAAAGATTACTGTGATGTTTGTTCCTTTGCAAAACAGAAGAAATTATCCTTCAACATCAGCAACACTCATTCCACTGCCTGTTTTAATCTTGTTCATATGGACATCTGGGGTCCCTTTGCAACTCCCTCCATGCATGGGCACCATTACTTCCTCACCATTGTAGATGATTTCAGTAGATATACTTGGCTGTGTGCAATGAAAACTAAAGCTGAAGTTCGTACCTTGATTCAGCATTTTCATACTTTTGTAAAGACTCAGTTCTCGTCTGAAATAAAATGCGTTCACGACGATAATGGTTTCGAATTCAAATTCCCAGAATTTTATTCACTCCATGGTATTTGTCACTAGACTTCTTGCGTCTACACTCCATAACAGAATGGAGTTGTAGAATGCAAGCATCAACATATATTGAATGTGGCTAGAGCTTTGAGCTTCCAAGAAAATTTGCCACTAAAGTTCTGGGTGGAATGTGTTACTCATGCTGTATTCCTCATCAATAGACTGCCGTCTCCGATCATCAACAATCAGGTTCCTTTCGAGATTTTATTTAATAGGCTGCCATATTTTGATAATCTCAAAGTATTTGGTTGTTTATGCTATACTTCCACACATGCACACTGTAGAAATAAATTTGATCCTAGGGCAGATAAATGTATTTTTGTTGGTTATGAAGAAGGGATATAGGGCTTCAAAGTCTACAGTTTAAAGACACACCAGTTCTTTGTATCCAGACATGTCACTTTTGCGGAACATATTTTTCCTTTTGAACCTCCTGTTGAAACCATTAATCTACCAACTTCAACTATTCACGATGATACTTGGAATTTACCAACTGAACCAGCATATCAACCTCCACCACCACTTGATTCTGATCCTGTTATTGATACAACAATTCCTGAACCTTCTGAATCTCCTCTTCAAAACCCTTCTCCTCACAATTCTAGACACTCCACCAGAACCAAACAAATTCCAACCCACCTTTGAGATTTCGTTTGTAATCTCCACCAACCACTAGGACACTATTCCTCTTCTATTACCACTCACAAATCTCTCTACCCCTTATCCCAAACCATTTCTTTTGATAACATATCCAAATCCTACCAAAGCTTCATAAACCAAATTTTTGTCCTAACTGAACCACAATTATACGAGGAAGCAATTAAGCATGAATGCTGGCAAAAGGCTATGAAAGTAGAAATTGATGCTTTGAACCAAAACAATACCTGGGAATTAACAACCCTACCTGCCAACAAACAAAGCATAGGGTGCAAGTGGGTCTACAAATTAAAGTATAACCCTGATGGCACTTTGGATCGATGCAAGGCCAGAGTTTGTGGCAAAAGGGTATACTCAAACAAATGGAGTGGATTTTCTGCAAACCTTCTCATCTGTCGCTAAGATGGCAACTATCAGAGTACTATTAGCAATAGTAGCTGCTAAAAACTGGCAACTTCATCAACTGGACATAAATAATGCTTATCTATACGGTGATCTTTCTGAAGAGGTTTACATGGATCTCCCCCCCACATTTCAAGCTAACAGGCAGGGCTATGTTTGCAAACTAAAGAAGTCCTTGTATGGTTTAAGGCAGGCTGGAAGACAGTGGAACATTAAGCTAACAGCTGAACT
Organism: Bocquillonia castaneifolia; assembly: GCA_948193215.1. Classification (NCBI taxonomy): domain Eukaryota; kingdom Viridiplantae; phylum Streptophyta; class Magnoliopsida; order Malpighiales; family Euphorbiaceae; genus Bocquillonia; species Bocquillonia castaneifolia. Next base: position 9,295 of record CANYLF010742120.1, read on the forward strand.
TTGCAAGCTTGGTTTCGTAACAGCTAAGGTAGACCCCTCTTTATTCCTTCGAGGTACAAGTGATAAATTCATTGCTCTCCTTTTCTACGTAGATAATGTCATCCTATGTACCCCTAATGATTTGTTGATAAGTGAAACAAAAGACCACCTGCATGCTGTTTTCAAAATCAAGGATCTAGGGAAGCTAAAATTTTTCTTAGGCCTTGAAGTGGCTAGGAATCAATCTGGAATTGTGCTCTGCCAGAGAAAATATGCACTTTATATTTTAAAAGAATCAGGCTTTGCGGATTGCAAGCCCACCTCCACTCCTATGGCTCACAACACCAGACTTGGACAAGAGGATGGAAGCCCTCTCTTAGACAACAACATTGTGTATCGACAATTAATTGGCAGACTACTATACTTGGTAACTACCAGACCTAATATCTCTTTCTACGTGTAACAATTGTCTCAATTTCTAGAAAAACCAGCCAGAACACATCTTGCAACAGCTCAGAGTCTTAAGATACATCAAGAAATCTCCAGGCCAGTGTCTTTTCTTCCCTGCAAACAGCAATCTCATCATCAAGGCTTTCTCCCATTCTGACAAGGGATCTTGTCCAGACACAAGACGTTCTATTACTGGCTTTTGTACTTTTATTGGAGATGCACTTGTCACTTGGAGATCAAAGAAACAACAAACAGTGTCCAGGTCATCGTCTGAAGCAGAGTATAGGGCCCTCGCAGTAGTAACTTGTGAGGTGCAATGGATGTGCTACTTGTTTGCTGATTTACAAATTCCCCTTCAACTTCCAATTATGGTGTACTGTGATAATCAATCAGCGATTAAGATCACAGAAAATCCAGTGTTCCACGAGAGAACGAAGCACATCGAGTTAGATTGCCATATCGTCAGGGAAAAATTAAAGAATGGTTTGTTACATCTTATGCCTGTTTCATCCTCAAATCAGGTGGCAGACTTCGTTACTAAACCATTATCAATCACTTCATTTTCTCAATCTAAAGACAAGCTGAGCATCATCAACATCTATGCTCCAACTTGAGGGGGGCTATTGGAGTTCATAAATATCCATAGATCACTGACGTGGCAAAGTGCTAGAGAAGTCCATAGATTGCTAACATGGTAAAGAGCTGGAGAAGGATCAAGTGCACCATCCCTAGATTCCAGGGAATTAGTTATAACATACTGAATGTGTGTAATTCTTAGTTGACTGAGAATTGACTTGTATATAAGTAGCTTTATACTTAACTTATGTACAGAAGATTCATCTTCTTCTTTACTTTGATAAAAGCTCTCAAATTCTCTCAAATTTGTTTTGTTTCAATTTTTGCTATAAATTTCCCATGTAAAGAGTACCAAATACACATGTTTCATGATTTGGAATGTAGTGCGTCGTACGTGATGGTTTTGGAGAATCCAGTTCTATCTTCAGCCTATGCGTGATCAGAAGGTAAAACTGCCTATTTAGATTAATCATTCAGGTTATATAGAAACATAGATGTCTGTGTTTTTCAATTTCTTGACAACTCTTACATTTCTATGAATAGGGAGAAGTTCAGTATTTCATTCATTGGAGTACAACTGGATGGATGTGACCATGTTCAACAACTGCATTCTAGAAGAAACTGCTAAAGAGAGTGAAAAACTGATCTAAGTTTTTGACACTGCAAGTGATACTGGGTGAGCAGATTTGAAGTTGATTCAGAAGTTCATAAGAAAATTGTTTCAATGGAAGAGAAATTTGTTATAAAAGACTACTTCACACTTTCTGCAGGTTGTACTAACATCAGCTTAAGATGTTACAGAATTGTAACTAGGTTTGCTCCATCGATCAGACTCTGGATTTGATTTTTACAGTAGATTCATCACTCCCAAAGTTGGTCAAAATGAGCAGTTCTAATGAGCGGGAAAGTTGTTGTTCCGGAAGGCTCTCTTTTGGTTTAGGTTTAGAATAGGAAGTTTTATAATTGTATTTTCATTTGGATTTGTTAGTATGACTTGTGTCATATTATAATAAGAAAAATTACCCAAGTTATGAAGAAATTTTTAATTTATATATTTTTATCCAGGGTATGGTAATTAATGGAATATGAACATATTTTTGTTATACATTTCGAGTTTTTGAAATGTGCAATTCTTCTAATATTTTTTTAAAGTTTTTATATAATTCATTAATGTTTAATATTTTTAAATTAAAAATTGTTAATTCTGAATACTTTTAATGCAAAATTTAAATAAAAGTTATATATGTATATATATGTGAATAAAATGTTGATAAATTTCACGATGCTTATAAGTGTCACCAAATTTGAAAATCATTAAGGTGTGTATACGTCTCTAAATATTAAATTTCACAATGCATATAAGTGTATTTAAAAGTAATTTTCACAATGCATATAAGTGTCATAATAGATATATAGTAAATTGAATTTTCAAATTATGACACCTTTTATGTGTCGTTACAATTGTTAACGACGCTAAGTTAAGAGTCGTTATTTTCTTGGTGGCACTGAATTTAGCAACACAAATAGCTACACATAATTTGCATGGGTAAGAAATTTGACGACGCTTATAAGTGTGGTGAATTATTTTTATAAGCGTGACTATAGATCCACCTTCTTGTAGTGTTTGCTATATATTTGCATTGGTGATCTTGGTTAACCATATAATAATAAAAGGACTTTTTTACTTGTAAATATTAATTATAATTCCCATATGAAAAATTTATTTGTATAATCTTATTCATAAAATCTTACTATACATATTTCATCATGTAAAATGTTTCAAAAAAAAGTAATTATGGTTCTATATATATTTTCCACCCCTAGCTAGTAGTAGTATATAAACTATATATGGTCACCCCTCGTAAAATGTGATATCGAGTTAAACGGAATAAGTTGTATAATAAGTTAGAGGTTGATAGTATATATTTTGATCGTTAAATAGAAATTTAGAATTCAATAGGAGTTAGGTTAAGTTGTTTATCTAAAATTGTAATGACCGTAATTTTCGGTTTTTCAATTTCTAAGCCCGGGAGGGTATTTTTGGCATTTATTGCGTTTTTACTGTTATTAATTAAAAATAATAGTAAACGATGTCCGTTTAATTTGAAATTTTGCACGGGCTGCAAATATATACTCC
>CANYLF010742587.1:0-10377 GCA_948193215.1 Bocquillonia castaneifolia
GATATATTTGTGCTTTGCATGAGGGTCTTTTTGGTGAATAGCTCACTTGTGGATGCCTTTGGAATTGGATGTAATAAAATAATGATATTGTAGTCCAACAAACAAATTTAATAATTGATGACATATCTAATTTCCTCCATAATTGCATTAATAATATGGAAAGTCTCTTAGCAATCTTAGTAGTAGCATTTGTTTGTTGAGGTGGGTCTGCCATTCGAGATTGGAAACATTGTGCACCAATGATAAATAATTAATTTTTTTTTTTTTTTGGTTTGATAATCCTATATAGCTCAAGAAAGAGTGAGCATTGATTAATAATTAGCAAGAATCACAAATATAAAATTAAAAGTATTGAATTGTTGATGAAATGATTAACAGTTAGCCATGGATTGACTAGTCTTCTCATATGGAACTCGGACAAAGGAAATAAGGTTTTGATGTTTTGTTGGTATAAAAAAATGGGCATCCAGATTCATCATTAGGTAAGCCTTTCTATACTGATCTGATAATCTTTTTGTTGCTTCCCAAATCCAATATCCAAACTAATAACACCCTTCTTTTTTTCCGGTTTTTTTTCCACAGAACACCCATGATTTCGGATGTAACAATAAATAGTAGTATAATAAAATTTTTTTTTTTAAGGGGAAAAAAACACACTCTGTGTGCTCGAGAAGAATTAGCGAGGTATGAGGTATCCAAACATCATGAAACGTGATTGGCGGAATTTATTCCCTTTCACTTGTTTTGTCATTTTTCAATAAAATTTCCTACAATTCAAAAGGAATAAATAAAATTTCCTAATGAATTTTTATTCTTATTCTTAAAGGCAAAGAAACCCAACACTGGTGCCAAAATATTGACCATTGATAGTGTTGTCAAAAATCTGTACCAAAATATTGACTATTGATAATCTTGTCGAAAATCTTAAAATGAAGAAGCATTTTCAAAAATTAAAATTATTCAAAAAAAAAACTTTCAAAAGTTTAAAATGAATTTTAAACTTTTAAAAAAATTTCTTACTTTCGCCTCACCACCACAGTCTCTATATCCACTAACCATGCAACTTGATGAAAAAAAAATTTAGCTTACTTGTTGAGGTATGATCTATCAAGTAATTATGCATCGATGATTCACAAAATAAAGATTAGGCAAATGTTTAATGCCCTTACGTTACAAATATTGATTCATAATATTCAGTTCATTCATTTATCATCCAAGTACATGAGACTCATTGATGAAATAAACGTACGACAATGAGCAAGTTAAAAGGAAAGATTTATTTGTTTATTATTCGACGACACAATAATTGGAACTAGGAACAAAACACAAAGTAAGATTTATTTGTTTATTTAGTAGTAGTATTATATTTAAGCAATAATTTGGAACTAGGATACGAAATACAATGTTATGGGTGGATTTGAAGGATTAAACAATTGCATTACTTTATCAATCTGCACATGATGAGCACCTTAAAATTTGAAGTGCATTTGGGGGTTCTAATGATCTTCAACAAAAAGCTTTCGAGTGACTGATAAGGAAAGGAAAGGCAGTTGAGTTGAGTCCAGTAAAAGAACAAACATATCACGTGCATTCTCTATAAAATATGTCACCAGACAGATTCTAAAAGACTCATCAGAGTAAGCAGAAGCAAGTGTTGTTTTCTGCAAAACTTTAATTGTCCTTTTCTTTCTGTAATGTTTTTTTCTTTCTTTTTATTTTTTGGCTTTGGCCCTGACAATTTGGAGATGAGAAATGAGAATCCCTCCCTTTCTCATTTCAGCTTTGGAGAAAAGATAAGTCCCATTCCCCACTAATTTATTTTATTTATATAAATGTCACCCTCTTCTATTGTCTCTGTGTGTACCAAATTTGCAAACTATATAATTAATTCTCAATTTATGGTTTGACTTATACGTCCAACTTCCCCTCATGCTTAGAGGTATAAACGAATGGAGAACAGCCACACTCGAGCTCGATTGTTTTATTTGAGCTCCAACTCCAACTCCAAACGAGCTTCAATTCTCAAACTCGAGTTCGATTTATACTCGAATTAGTCTCGATTAGGTTTGAATCCATAAAATAAAAAATATTTAAATAAATTAATTAAGAAAAATTTGAGATCGAGTTCAATATATAGAAATCCATTTAGGCTTGTGAGGTAATTGATACTCGAACTCGGCTCGAGACTGAATTACTCAAGCTTTTTTCGAATCGATCTCAAGTAGCTCAAGAGTAGCCCAACTCATTTACACCCCTCTCATTATTATTAGGACAAATTAGGCAGGGCAGATTAAAAGAGATTGAATGATCGGATTTGATTGGTATCCAAATTTGTGAATGAATTGGTTGTTTTCAGTCCATTTGGCTGGTGATTGAAATAGGCAAGTTTCATTAAATGCGTTATCTGTCTTTCAACCTAACCATTTATTCGATGCAGACAACAATAATTTGTGCCTTGGTCATTTTGGCTTTGACATACCAAAAATGATACTCCATCCATTAAAAAAAAATGTCAGTTTTAAACAAACAAATGTATTAAAAAAAGTTAAATCTAGTACTTCAAATGAATTAATTTACTAAGAAAATAGCACAATTATCATTATTTAATGATCAGATTTATTGGAACAAATAATAAAATCAAATATAAACATTATAAGTAATAAGAATATACATCACATTTAAACACTATAATGTACTTATAATTTGGATTGAGAAAAACTCAAAAACTATCCATGTTTTAGGAGGGAGGAGTACTACTTCAAAAATTTTACTCAAAATAAAACAAAATCCATAATTAAAAAAGAAAACTTGACACAGTCAAATCATAAATGCATAGTTTTTTGTCCAGAAATTGACAATTTTATGAAGAAAGCAAGTAAAATTACATGTTGGAAATGTGAATGGGGCTGGGCTTAATTTTCTCAAGATAATGTTCTTTCTTCAGCTCAACAAGCTGGACCTCCAGAACAGGAAAATCAAACACAGCAAAGCCCCGTGGACCATTGTTCAACTAAGTGGGTCCATGTATTTGTAAGTTGAAACTATTTTAAAACGATCCACTTAGAGCATTTATCAGCTAAATTTCACCCACCAAATTGCGAAATGGAACAGCAGCTAGAAGGAAAACAACAGTAGAGTAGAAGAAACTGGAATTTATTATTATTATTATACAGAGCCGAAGTATAACGCAGCTGCTATTTTAGAATTTGAATTTTTATCATCAATCACTACAACTACTTCACATTCTGACCTCTTCTTTAGCATCAAAACCAGTATATGCTTTAATCATAATCAAATATAATCTAATCCCCATCCTTACCCACGAACCAAACGTTAATTCTTCTTCTTCTTGAGGTTAAAAGATGCGTATGAAATGTGGAGGGAAATACGTGACAGAGAATCGGGAAAAACCCGCCCCATTTCCTTCACCAATCGGGTCAAATCTCACCGGATCGCTAATCTCCATCTCTCTAATTACAAAGAATTCGTTTCTCCTCATAGAGGATCCATCAACTCTCTTCAGGTACTTAATTTTAATTATAATACCTCAAATCAAAACCTCTCTCTTATTATTATTATTATCACAGAAAATAGTATTATTATCACTATTTATTTATTTTTAATGATGATAAAATTCAGGTTGATTTGACAGAGGGAAGATATTTATTGAGCGGTGCATCAGATGCATCCGTTGCAGTTTTTGATGCACAAAGAGCTTCTGATTATGAAGGAGCTGGTCGTGTTATTGCTAAGCACAAATGTTTATTTCTTATCGACAAGCAGCATGAAATGGCACATAAATATGCCGTTTCCTCTGCCGTTTGGTATCCTGTCGACACTGGACTCTTTGTTACTGCTTCTTATGATCATTATATTAAAGTCTGGGATACTAATTCCACTCAGGTATTTATTTATTTGTTTACCATTAGTAATGCTTCATTTTATGTTTTTAATGATTCATTTTTTTTACTTACTATTGTTAAGAAAAATATGATTATTCTTTATTTGTAGGCAGTGGTGAATTTTAAATTGCCTGGAAAGGTCTATAAAACTGCCATGTCACCGTTAGCAACATCTCACATGCTAATAGCTGCTGCTACTGAAGATGTTCAAGTTAGACTCTGTGATATTTCTTCTGGTGCTTTTGCACACACTCTCTCCGGTCATCGTGGTATGTATCTATGTATGTATGTATGCATGCTTATTTATCTACACATCTATTTATTGCGGGTTTAATTACATTTTTACGTGTAATCTTGTAGTACTAAATGATGGCATTCTTAATATTTCTTTTTATGGCAGATGGTGTTATGTCAGTGGAATGGTCTAGTTCTAATGAGTGGGTTCTGGTTACCGGGGGATGTGATGGCGCTATACGTTTTTGGGATATTAGACGTGCAGGATGTTTTCGTGTTCTAGATCAGTCTCATACTCAGCTTGGGAGACGTCCGCCTGTTCTTACACACACTGTCGCTAATAAGGTCTTTTTTGTGTGCCTATGTTTATCTATTTATTTGTTTGTTGTGTATGCATTTTTCGTTCAGACTTTGGTGTTCTGCAGCATTAAGATTCACACGTCACAATAAAACTGGTTATTCACCATCAAAAATTGTAAACCACTGTGCTTTTACTTTGGTGGGAAATGTTTTGAACATGCAGTTGAATGTTGAAATGTTGTGGCCATTATAACTATCAGCTGTTGTCTGCATTCAGTCAGTGTCTTGTTCCATAATTTCTAGCTGTTTATCACTCCCACCATATGAATTGTTTCTTCATTTTATTTATTTAATAAAAACGTTCAGGTTTCATCTAGGACCTTATCAGCACCTCAACATTTATCTTCAAAATCACGAGCACCACAAAAGAAATCTGCTGGTGGGAATGGAATAAAGCAGTCTCCCCTTGGCCGGACTACAGGCAAGGGGCCTGTCAGACAGAGATTACATCCAGGGATGTTGTCTAGTCAAGATCGTGCAACAGCTCATTATGGCGCTGTTACTAGTCTAAAAATAACTGAAGATGGAATGTATCTTCTAAGTGCAGGTTGAGGTCTTTCCATTACCTAAATCGGATATTCTTATGTTATTAGTTTCTATATGTAGATCATACATGTGATGAGTAGATTTTTTTCATAGTGCCTAAGGCATCACATTGAGTTGATTTGATTAATGAGCAGTTTGAAAACTAATTTAGGTCTGCCTGATCCCAGGGCCTAATGTTTCTTAACATTCAGCTGGTGGTTCATTGTTGCACAGACCATTGTTCATTGTTCATTGGTGCACTTTTTAGTAGTTTGCACGATGTTTTGAATTGAATTTGGATGGTTGGGTGAAAAGGCTTGTAGTAACACAATGAGCTAAAACAGAAGACATCTTCCTGAAAAGTTGTTTCAGTGATGATAAAATTTTGGATAAAAGCCAATTATAATACAAAGACTGTTTATTGCACTTTTATGTAGCATGTTTGAAAGTCAGTTTAGTGTTTTCTTCAAAGGGAGCTTGGTCAGAAGTTCTAAGGATAATGCTTTTAAACCTTTTAGGATGTTCCGACCAAATATTGAGTTATCATTTCTTCCATTTATATTTCATGAACTTGTAGGACTTCATGTTCTGTGGAAGCTATTGCTTTCGTTTCAATTATTGTTTGCTCATATCTTTCTCTGCTTCTTGATTTCAGGATCAGATTCAAGAATGAGGTTGTGGGATGTGGAATCTGGCTGCAACACTCTTGTGAACTTTGAAACTGTTCGCCTACAAACTGCCAAGCCAATTCAGTTGGCCACTACACAAGATTCTTCCCTTGTTTTTATTCCATGCATGACAGCTGTGAAAGTAGGCATCATTTCTGTACTTTTGTGTATTTAATGTTAATCATTATTAGAACAAGGATGCAAACTTACTGGAACCTTAACTATTCTTTAAAATACTAGGCATTTGATGTCTGGTCAGGCATGGCATCCATGACATTCCGTGGTCATTATGAGTATGTGAATTGTTGCTGGTATAGCTCACAAGATCAGGTGCAACCCTATTCCTGTACCCTTAAAGGTTTTTTATGTTTTTTGTTTTTGAGCTAGACAAGGCACACGTCATATATATTACTGTCTTCTCCTGCTGGCTATTTCAAAATAGTTTCTGAGGTCTTGAGTAATTTCCATTTGAAGGCAAAAAAAAAAAAAAAGGCTTTTGTTATTTTTTAAGGCTGAGTTTCGATCAAGGGGAAGGAGAAAAGTGTGATACTAGAGATATAGCTTGCGGTTAGAGGTTATACTGCATTTCTTTCGTTAAAACCATTAATAAAATGAAACTCCATCTGGAAAAATAGTGACTGCACCACCAAACTGTGGAATATGAGTCTTAATCAGTGATTTCGAACTTACCATAAAAGGCCGAGGAAAATCCTCATCTCAATTTTTTAGCATCGTGCAGAATGGTCTTACTAGATTTTAGATACAAGTTAGCTTCATTTCCCATGTATTGCTGCAACTATTTGACTGACTGATTCTTGTTGCAGGAATTGTACACAGGTGGCAATGATAAACAAATTCTAGTCTGGTCTCCATCTAGATTTATGGTAGACTCTTTTGCTCATGCACTCTATTTATTTTTATTCGTTAATTTATTCCAATATTACCTGCATGGATGTACCAAGCAAATAGAAATAGTAGCTCAAGATGGTTGATTTCTTATTGAACTTATATGGATATGGACATGCAGGACATAGGGCTATCTGAGGATCAGGATAACTGGAGTGATTGATTTCTGCTATGTTTGTTTCCTACCAGGTATCAGGGCAATCAGTGCTTTACATATAATAATATCTTCAATTTTATTCCACTTGTTCGATTGTTATTATTCTTAATTTCCTGTCAACCTATTTTGGCTCCAGCAGTGTATGGTGTTTTAACTGTATCATATAAAAGCTTTTTTTTTTTTTTTTTGGTCATACTGACTGCAATTTATTTATTTTATGAAAGAGATGCTAATTTGCTTCTGTCTATGAGTTTTAATTGGAAACCTAGTCTGTTTGCTAGAGCTAATTACCTCAAACTATGGGCAACCCTACAGTGGCAATCCTATCAATGACAATAAAATTGGAGCAGAATCTGACTCCAAAATTGTTTCTACGGATACATGCATAGGTACTCTTATATCTTCTTTTAAAGTTAAATCATCCCGTATGTAACTGAATTGTAGTGCCTAGTGGTCTTTCCTTAATGAGGTTACCCCTCAAAATCCCTTGCCCCTTCTACCGAATTACATTTGGATGCATAATCTAGGAAGTCCAGCAGAGTCCAAAATGATAGAATGACAGTCTGTGTCAGTCCCATCCCCCTTAACTCATTGCAATCTCCCAAGAGCCAATGCATGGCAGACTCCAAGGGATCAAAGTTACTGCTGAAGGAAGGAGCTGCACTGCAATAGGTCAGATCCTTCCAGCTGCAGTCTGCTTGTATATTTCAAATTTAAACTATTGGAAGCACTAGAGGGGGGAGGGGGAAAAACGAAAACAATAAAAATGACAAGTAAACTTTTAAAAAAAATGCAAGAATCTCTTATTTTTACATTTCAAAATAACAGTATAGTGACGGAGCACTTTATAAGGTAGATAGTTTATAAAGAAACAAACTCATTTTATAACTATCTTTAAGACATTTGTTAGTCTTCTTTTTTACAAGGTAGAGACTACATGCAGAAAGCTGTTGGAGAAATGTTGATTAATTCACCACTGACAACCAGATCATGTAGCCTTTGATTTTGCTGTAGGGAATCTCTCTAAGAATTTCTGGCAGAGGGTTGTTCCTTCAAATAGCAGAATAGGATGATCTTTATATTCTTGTTTATCACTATCCGTCATGACTGAAAATCCAAATCCTTTTGTCCATGTCTCAAGCCTGCTGAGAGCAGAAGGTAGAACCAACTTCTCCACACACAAGTTCATTAGTTGTCTTTCAAGCTCCTCTATCAATATCCTGCACATTCCGAGTCTTCGATACTGAAATTTGGTTGCAACAAGGGGTACCTCAGCCATCTTATCTCCAGAGACTCGCAAATTAGCAACAGATACTAGCTCGTTTTTTTTCTCTACAAGTACTGTGTAAAATCTTTGAAAGTTCAAGCGATGAAGGTCAGATTCTCTACTAAAGATAATATCTTCAACAAGATCTTTTCCTGTGTAGGCTTCTTTAACTGGTACAAAGCACTCATGCATCACTTTAAGGGCAAGATTAAGCTTTCTGTTGTTGGCTGATGAGACCTTAGGATCAAAATTGTCAGAGTCCAATGGTTTCAACAATGTCCAAGTGAGATTATCTGAACCGACTGCAATTGGTCTTCCCAAAAGCTGTTGGAGGCCTGAGAATACAAATTCACACTTGTCACTACAAAACCAAGTATCTGTGGTATCTTTCCTTTCTAACTTGGTTAATCCTTTATTCCTTGCACACGCAACATGAAATTTATGTGGGCACTGGTCACAACTGAGAATAAAACCATCTTCCAGAACATCAGTGTCCTTTAATTTGCGTTGGCCACAGATGTTACAGCAGCAAAAGGGGCAACACCATTTCCCACAAGGAATGGAGTCCAAACCGATGCATTTTTTATGGAAGGTTGATGGGCACTGATCACATATAACTAAATCACCTCCATCATAGCAGAATGAACATATATAATCACTGGCATTCTTCTTCTTTCCATGGTTTACGTTCCTCGGAGATTTCCTCCTCTCAGGAATTGTTGCCGTGGATAATTTCCTCTCAGGAGATTTCCTCTTCTTAAGAATTGTTGTGGTGGATAATTTCCTCTTAGGATTTGTTGTTGTGGATAATTCTCTCTCAGGATTTCTGGTGATCTCCACCCTGGCACCCCCACCAGCCAGCTCTGCCTGACAATCTGTCAATGTCCTCCCATCAGATAATATAATATTTGCAGATGGTCTATGTCTGGTGCTACCAGCATGAACTTCAAATTCTGAGAGGGCAAAAATCTTCTGGCAACATTTGCATTCAATTCCATAACGAGTTATCCTCCCTTCTGTCAATTTTGGACGAATCTTGAGAAGGCGATAATGCACTTCTTCTCCCTCTGACACCACATTATTCTCAATCAGTGAAGACAGTATGATATTAGGACTCTGAATTGAAGGTTTTATTTTCTTAATCTTGCTTGGCGATTGTAGCAAGGTGGACTGATTGCCTTTCTGGTCAGTAAATTTCTTGGGCCTTCCCCTTTTCAGCTTTTGGGGGCTCCCATCACTGTGATCGTTTGTCCATGGGGGATCTAAAGTAACAATCTTGATCCTCATATTTTCAAACCTATCAAGCTTCAGATTCAATTTCTAGCCTTTTAAACTTCCCCAAAAAAAAAAAACAAACGGTGACTGCAAAACCAAACGAATTGTTTACCGTTTATTGCTCACTAATCTGATGAAGAAGCTGTGCTTAGTAATCAGAGAAAAGATGTAGAAGTCGATGCAATTGAGAGAAAAATAACGATGACAAATACATGAGCGAGCCTTATATAGCAGAGAGGTGAGGCATTTTCCCTTGTAGGATTATTACTTCATAGCGTAATTAGGACTCAGAAAAAGGAGAAAAAAAAAACCCTAGTCTTAAACGGGAAGGATTATAACTTCCTAGTGTAATCAGGATTCGGAAAAAAGAGAAAAAAAAAAAAAAGAACCTAGTCATAAACGGGAAGGACTATTATTCTTTAAGTAAAAGGAGATCTGAATAACGGAGTCGATGTGCAAACTTGGTGAATAAGTTATCAAGAAATTGTGAATTGTGTGGATTCCATACTATTGGTTCATAATTTAAAGTTTTTACGTTTTCAAAAAATATTCAGAAATCGAGGACTCTCTTCTCCTCTGCAATTCCATTATTTATACCTTTCGTGGACTTATAAGAGTTGGGCCTTAAATTGCTGTACTACATCTTGAAGGCCCATAAAACATAATGATATTTAACCTAGAAAAAGAAATATAGAAGAAAAGAAAAAAATCTTGGATGATATTCTTTCTTTGACTATTAACATTTTGGATATAAGAAAACGACAGTTCCTTGGCTGCTGTTGCTTCTTAGCTCTTAAATTCCAGCCAAGCAACGAGTGATGGATCGGCTAATTTTGTAACGTTTATTGTATGTTTGGTCTGATATGAAAAATACAATTTCAAATTGAAATTAATTTATAAATTTAAGTTATTTTGTTTAAATTTTTTTAAATAATTAAATAAAATTTATTTATTTATTGGTTATACAATTACATAGGAGAATTTTTCACTAAAATTTCAAAAATTTTCATTTCATTTGATGTTTAAATAACAAAATTTGAAGAGGAATTGTAATACTAAACCATTTTTTCTTTAAAAAAAAAA
>CANYLF010742812.1:0-13343 GCA_948193215.1 Bocquillonia castaneifolia
TCAGGAATCAGGAATCAGGAAATGCACATCACCTCATTTGCATTTGTTGCAAGCTAATCAAGATCATATGTTGTGTTGCTCATTGAATCAAAGTTTAGAATCAAACTTACTACATTTTTATTTTATAATAATAATAATAATAACAATTATTTATAATTTTTTTAATAATGTTACAATATTTTAATTTTTTTATATATTTAGAGGAATTTATGTTGTATTTTTTTATATATTTTTATTTGTTAAATATAAGTATACAACTAATCCTAAATATAAGGATATTTTAGGAAATTGAAAAGGTAATAGAATTCCAGTCTGCTAATTATTTACACTTACCAAATTGAAAGGTTTGATTTTTTTTTTTAATCAGGCCTTATTTTAAGAGTAGATTTAGAAAATAAACCATGTTCAAATAATAAATTTATCATTTATAAAAGTACTAAATAGCTCAAACTCTTTAAAAATAAACCAATTCATTAGTATCCGTTTTGTTTTGGCCTTTTGGGATTAATTTTTTTAGCCATCAAGTATAATAAGCCAAACATGTTTCTACTTTGTATTGATTCTAAATGCATTAGGAATCCTGAAACCAAATAATTACTTTTCGGGTCCTATTCTGTCATGGAAAGGATTATACCTCCTTATATATTAATATAAATTCTTCTTTACAATCATTAGCTTTCAATCAAAATTAACAAGCTTTTAGCCATGAATGTCTACAGTGATGATAATGATTTTATCGACTATGATGCCGAGGAACAGGTTGATAGTGCCGATGAAGATGATAACAGCCTCCCATACGTTGAAGATGATAAGCCAAAGAAAAAGTATATTGTATTGAAGGAATCCGATATCAAGAAACGCATGGAAGATGATATCAGAGAAGTCTGTAACGTTCTTTCAATACCCAGAAAGCAAGCAATTATTCTACTTCATTATTATAAATGGACTGTAAACCTCGTTGTAGAGGAATGGTTTGCTGATGAAGGAAAGGCTCGTTCCTCTGCAGGACTCTTACGCATGGTAGAAGAAGAGCAAGTAATTAGTAAGTTTTTTTCTCAGGTTAAAAAACTTGAATGTAAAATCTGTTATAATTACCTTAGACATGATAAATTTGCTGCTGCTGATTGCGGTCACTATTATTGTAAAGATTGCTACTCAACTTATATTAAAGTGAGTATTGATGAAGGAAAGCCTGTTGGATGCTTAGATTTGAAGTGTCCGAGGCCTGATAAACCTCGATGTCAAGTTACTGTTGATCAAGACATGATTAATTCATTGAGTGAATTGCCTGATTCGTATAAGGCTAAGTACGAAGGATTCCTTTACAGATCATATATAGAGAAGAATAGGAATATAATCAAGTGGTGTCCAGGAATAAATTGCGAGAATGCAATAGAGTTATCAGATTCTAATGATGGGAACGTTTTCGATGTGATTTGTGATTGTTCATGGGAGTTTTGCTGGAGTTGTTCAGAGGAGATGCATAGTCCAATGGATTGTGAGACGACAAGGAAGTGGCTAGAAAAAACAACCAATGAATCTGAAAATATTAACTGGATACTAGCTTATACGAAGAACTGTCCTAGATGTAAGAAACCGATTGAGAAAAACGAAGGATGTATGCATATGACATGTAGGACTCCAGGCGGATGCGGACATGAATTCTGCTGGCTGTGTCTCGGTGATTGGAAAAATCATGGAAGAAATTTTTATGCTTGCAATACTTACGACCAAAACAAAGAGAAATTTACAGAAGAAGAAACAGTACGAGAGAGAGCTAAGAGTATGATTGATAGGTATACTCATTACTATGAAAGATGGCATGGTAATGGTACTTCAAGGAGTAAAGCTAGACAAGATTTGAGGAGAGTTAGAGAAGAGGAAATTGACAAGCTTTGTTACAAGTACATGAAAACTGAGAAGGAACTGAAGGGGATAGAAGAATCTTGGGTTCAGATAATTGAATGCAGGAGATTTTTAAGGTGGAGTTATGCATATGGTTTTTATATACCAGAAAATAGTAAGGCTAAGAAGGATCTTTTTGAGTACTTGCAAGGACAAGCCGAGTCTCAATTAGAAAAACTTCATGGAAGTGCAGAAAGGGAACTTGCACGTTTTCTTACAGATGTAGAACCCTTTCCAGAAATTGATGAATTCGATGATTATTGTAATAACTTGAATAATCTTACTCGTACAACCAGAACTTTCTTCCAGAATTTGATTACAGGTTTGCAGAATGGCCTGGAGGAGGTTGGGTCAAGAAAAAAGTATCAGAAAACATAAGGTCTTCATCATATTAAGTGCTAGCTAATTAGATATATTTATAACTTATGTAATCGATTTCTTTTTTTCCTCTTGCATTATGTGTTTGCTATCCATCTATGTCCTCTCCCAAGGAAAATTATTTTTGACCTTGGAGCGGCCATTGATTGTAACCGGAGTTTATGATATCACAATCCTCTTTTAATCTGGGGACTTTTTATAAACACTTGCATGTGCCTAAAATAGAAATTTCAATCCTAAAATAGAAAATTCACTTTCCATTGATTAACTTTTAATTGTACTATCATCACGTTGAACTAAACCTCGTATATTTTGGCTTTGACAGAGACCATATTCATAATCATGACAGTAGCCCTTTCAAGAAAAGTTGAAAGAGGCATTGAATAACCTATCAGGTACTCACATTACGCTAATTATTCAAAACTATCATCACATTGAACTAAACTTTGTATATTTTGGCTTTGACAGAGACCATATTCATAATCATGACAGTAGCCCTCTCAAGAAAAGTTGAAAGAAACATTGAATATCCTATTAGGTACTCACATTACGCTAATTATTCAAAAATGAGAATGTTGTGTGTTTATCAATAATTAGTGTACAGCTCACATGACTTGATATTACATTGGTCAAAATAATTACATGTACGTTCCAAACAATTGGACTTCTACATAATTCAGAAGCATCACATCTCCAATCTCCCTTTAATTCAACATGTAAAATAGATTACAGTGCGGAGATGGATACACATCCAACAGCCTAAAAGAAATAAAAATAAAATAAGGAAAGGACTTCAAAACTAACTGGAGAAAACAAAACTTAGCTGCCTAAAATAAAACAAGGAAAGGACTTCAAAACTAACTGGAGAAAACAAAACTTAGCTGCCTAAAAGAAATAAAAATAAAACAAAGAAAGGACTTCAAAACTAACTGAAGAAAACAAAACATAGCTGATTATAACGCCATAAACGATAGTGTAAGTTTAATCAAATTAATTCAATCTCATCACATTTCAATGATTTTTGGCCGCTTTTTGGACCCTTTTTCTGCAACAGCATGACTAGAACCATCTATGCCAGACTCAGACGTTTTGTGCTCCAAGGAAGAACATGTTTTATCATCCTCATCAACATTATCATTATCACTGTCTGCTTCATTGTCGTCATCATCATCATCATCACTTGAACTTTCTGATTCTATTTCACTGCTATCAGAATCCAAAGGCACCAATGGCTGGCCACCACTACTTATTGCAGATTCAGCAGCAGCTTCAGCTTCAGGGGTATGAAGATCAGCAATACCCAGCATTAAATTCTACAATAAAGGAAGTCAAAAATTAAATTACTACTTGTAAACAAAGCAGGGTTGTGGCAACTCAATGGAGGGAAAGAGAGGGAGGGAGAGTCTATTTACCATTTCAATCACGTTAGATTCATTTCCAGTTAGCACTTCAATATCATAATTCTGAGAATTGTCCTATAAGTTCAAAATAGAAATATACACATTAAAAGGCAAAGTGATAAAAGTTAACCAAAGTAAAAAAAAAAAAATCCATAATTACAAAGACAACTACCTTGGCATCTTGCTGCAATCGGTTATTTGCTTCGGACATGACTCCTAAGAAATTTTTCACTTTTCCCATTACTGAGAAAATGGAAAAATGTTAAAACAGTTGAGGCAGAGAAACGGTAACCAATTATGTTTCCTAATATTTCCACTCCGGTTAGGTATTGTGCTTACAGTTACACAGCATTCAGCCTTAAAACACAATAAAATTCCAGCAACAATTTTTGTAGCATGATCAGAGGTCAAACCGAAACCTATTCCTATTAATTAGCCTATCAAATCTTATTGCCACTAAATTCCTACTAGCACACTTACCCCTTTTACTCATGTTGAAACTTGAAACCATATTACTATCAACAACCTTACAAGTTCTATCACACATATTTCAAGTGCAATTTATGGTTCTTTAAAAATTATTAAACAATAAACATGCAAAGACTCATAACATATTGAAATCATGTATCGACAGAAACTAGTAGCAATCCCTATAAACATAAGGATGATGCAAAAATACAACATGAAGGGGAAAAAAACCTGTACATTTGAAAACAGTGCTACCTAAGGAAAAGAAACAAAAATTGCTAAAAGAAATCTACTCAACCCCTTTACGATATCCCAAAATCAATTGTTTGACTGCAATTTCACTTCAAGACCACAATGCCATATTCCATTTGTGTTACTTTATTTGTTAACAGCAAGTTGCATATTTTATGAATTCTTACCAAACAAATACAGCAAGTAACAAAACAAGCAAATAAACATAAGAATCTCAAGCTACAGCTTTCACAACATTGCAAACAAAAAAAAGGAAAATTAATCACAAACGATTTAAAGAAAACAAGTAATAAAGCTTACAATTACCTTGGCTTTGAGCAATTGGACTAATTATAGGCTTTCCATCAAATGGGGGCTTCTTGGGAAGAGAAGCAGAGTCCTTTTTGTTGTTACAAACAAGAAACAAGAAGTGTAGATTCTGCATAACAGATACATTAAAAAGGAAACTTAAAGACCAATACATATTTACACAAATAAAACCATGCATAACTCAATAGCAAAGAGTTTAAGAGTACCAAGAGAAGTGGTAGCTGATAGATTCTTATGCTCCAAATGCAAAAGATCTCTGCTTGAACTACCCATCTCTTCCTATCAAAAAAAAAAAAAAAGAAAAACAAAATTAAGCAAATATCACAATCACATCAAGGAAATAATTTGAACCTAATTGAAATAACAAGATTTTAACAAAAGGGTAGTTTTCAATTAGCAAAAAAGAATCAAAATTTATAAGTAAAGAATTCGAGAATCTAACTCAAACAACGTTTAAAGTTTAAATTTTTGAGCTACCTAGTTCAATTTAGCTCAAGTTTTCTTTGTTTAATTGCAAATTGAGACAAAGATTTCAGTAACTGAGTGATTAAGAAGTCTAATTTGAAGTTGTATAGGTATTTTGGTTAAGAGAGGAGTCAGGGTTCATGTTGGTAGAGACAGAGTAGCTTGCTATTCGATCATATAAACCCTAGCTTAAACCTGTCTTTGCTATCATATTTTAATTGTTTTATTTTTTTTTTTTTAGGATAATTACACTTTGTCTTGATATATTAAATCCTCCCTCACATTTGAAAGTTCTAATTACTAAAAAATTCCTCAATTTTTAGATTTTTAACAATTTTATCACAAGTTTTCAATAATTCTACAGTAAATAATAATCTAACAATTTTTTCATAGTCATTCTAAAAACTGAAAAAATGTGATGTGGTTGACTATAGTAATTTTTTTATGAAAAAGTATGAAATTAAATTAATGAGTTAAATGTTGCATCAATATTAAGAGTTGAAACATATTATTTTATAATTTAAACTATACTTTTAACTTATTATCTAATTAAATTAGAACACAATATATAGTTTCAAAAAAATATGTAGATTTTATTTCTTATAAGTAGCCAACATTTAATATTTTGAGTCAAAATTTATTTAAAATTTAAAAATATTGCTCCGATAAATTATAGTGATATTTTCTTACTAAAAAGTGATTAAATGGTGTTTTTGAGAAAATATTGATGATTAGCATTTTCTATATAATAATTAAAAAAAATTATAGTTATTGCCTTAGTAGTATCCCAGTCCCTTTCGACCCAGACTATTCCACTACGAGAGAATTGGCGTCTAGTTGTGGCCTATATGAGCCCCTTGCCATCTCACAGTGATCGAACTCGAGACCTCTCCCTGAAATCAGAAGAAATTTACTAATCTTTTATGGTAATTATTATTAAAAGTTTTGTAATATAATTATTAAAAGTCATAAAGTTTAGATATTTTTTAATAATTAGACACATTTCAAAATTGCATATTTTACTTCTTATATTTTATTTTTATTACACTAAATAATCTTTCTAATATAATTTTAAATTTTTTATTAAAACAAAAATAAATAATTATAACTAACATCAAAATGTAATATTTAAATATAAGAAATAAATTATAAAATTAATTTACAATGTGCATATGCATATAAAAAAATTGTTAGAAAATTTAACAATCATTAAATATGATCTAATACTTGCATAATTATAGCTAATAGCTAACTCTATAGGTTATAAAATAATTGACGAATTGATCCAATAAAAGCCACTGACAAGGGAGCTTTCGCTCAAATGGAGGTCTCAAGTTCAAACCTCACCCCGACCTATTGAGAGAGGGAAGTCCTTGACCAAGTGTTTCTCTCGGCCGGAAATTAGTTTGAGTAACCGTAAAACGGGATTTGGAGTCGATACCTCCATCTATATTAAAAAAAAGAAATATATATATATATATATATATATATATAGTGTGTAGATTTTAAAACATATATAAAATCACAAACTACAGAATAAAGTGTTATGTTGTTCGTCAAACATAAAGTTTCATGATTATTTTCTCTAATAGCTTATAGGATACAAGTGTTTACATTACATCTTATATTATATATCCGTAATTACATCTTATCTGTCCCGGTAATTACATCTTATATGTCCCCAACTTTAGTAAAAATTTTAAATATATTTTAAAATTAAAAATGTTTTAAATTGGACATTGAACTTTTCGATTTGTTTCAAATATATTCAACATATGCTTTGATGACACATGGCAATTTTTTTTATCAACGACGTCACTGTCAACTCAGTAACTTTTAGAATAGAGGAATACTAGTTATCTTTTCTTTATTGCCTTCTCTTTATTTTCTCCCTTCTTATTGTGACAAGTGGCATAACTAATGTCAATTGTAATTATCAAAACAAATTAAATGGTATTATTTTTACTTTATCAACTCTTAAATTATTTTTTAGCATTGGTTTAATTTATTTTTTATTTAATTTTTTCTTTATTTGTAATTTTTTAATTTTTAGTTCAATGCTTTTTTAGCAATAAATTTATGTAAAAAATTAAAAAAAAATAACAACCTATAAAAAGGTTTTTAGTGACAACTTTCATGAAATTTTTTATATTAATATTATGAGCCATTTGTATATTTATAAAATGCAATAGAAATATATCGTATTGGACATTACACAATTAAAATGATAAAAAATAAAATTAGTACTAGCTAAATCTTAAACCATGAAATTTTTTCAAAAATAAAATAATTGTATTAATCTAAAATATATATTCAATTATAAAGCTATTTATCTTGTTCATAAAAAAAAAGTGTCATTGATCAGAAAATAAAATATCTTCACACTTTAATTTTTTTATTTAATTAACACACCCGCACATATATACGCATATATAAGATAAATAAAAATATCCATTATTTTTTATCTTTTACTTGTGACCCTCAAATACGCCATTTGTCATAATAAGAAGGGAGAAGGTAAAGAGAAGACAATAAAGAGAAGGTAACTAGCATTCCTCTACAATTAAAAGCAATTAGTTTAAAGATAAAGTTTTGAGTTAAAATGACTAAAAAGGACATGTATTCATAAATATATAATTTTAATATCTATTTTTTTAATGATTAATAAATTATTTCAAATATTTGTTGGTTAATTATATATTAATTTTATAACATAAAATTTATCAAAATGTCATTAAATCAAAAAAAAAGTGTGGTAAGTTCATTAAAAATAATATGTAATTACTTAATAAGAAATATAAAACATATGAATTATAAAAAACATGACATTAAATTGAGAGATTTAAAAGATAAATAAATGGAAAAAAATAGAGAGTTTTGATAGTGATATAATTGAAATTCTAAGATTTGACTAAGGTTATTTTTGAACTCAAGAAAGAAAAAGCGTGGTTCATAAACCACGTTTTCCAATCAAAATGTTTTTTTTTTTACTTTTCTAAAAACTCCGTTTTTCAAGTCCAAACCTGCTTTTTATACAATACCAAACACTTAGAAAACGCACTTTTTTTCTTCAAACCTGCTTTTTTCTCCTTTAACCACAATGCCAAACGGCCTCTAAAGCTACAAGCTCAACCTTCAAGTGAGAAGACAAAAATATCGTATCACTTTTAAATAATTACAAAATTGCCATGACATGTGGTACAGAGAAGAGGCAAAAGTGTTTTTGTGACACGTATATGCATCATTTTAAAAGGCAACGTGTATGCATTATATATTCCATATATAAAAGCAAGCTAGATGTTTCTGGTGTATTTTTATCCCCTTTCAATCGTTTTGTTCTACTATATTTATATTTATTTTGATTTTCAAGTTTTTAAAACCGACCTGAACATTAATCTAGAAATAAAAGAGGATTATATATATTAAGAAATATAAAATGTAAATGTGTGTGTATATATAATACAATTAGATACACAAATAAAATAAATATTTAATGTAAAACAAATAATTAAAAATGTATCAATATAAGTGTAATTATAATTAAATTAAATTTGTTACTGATATTTCAATCAAATATATATTAAGAAATTAAAAATTTTTAATTCTTAAAATTAATAAACTAATAATAAAAAATAAAAAAATAAATATTTTATTGCTTAAAAACAAAAGGCCAGATATTTTTAATTATTTTGATAGAATAATATAATTTTAAAAATTTTAAAATAAGAACCCCTAATTGAACCGTGATCGAGTTGATTAGATTGTGGTTTAACCAATTGATTCTATAGATTTATAACGGATTTATTGTAAAAAGGTTTTTAGAGGATGATCAATCCATCCTAAAACTCAATTCTCTGATTTAGGAATTAAAAAGATATTTTTTTTAACGATCAAATATAATATTTGATAGGAACTAAATTGGATATTTTGCAAACATATACCGTTCATATGTTTAAAAGTGTTAAAATAGACAAGTTCAAGTGTTGAAAATGTTCAAATAAACAAGTTCAGGTATTTGAAAGGTTACTCAAAAATTTTAGGTGGCACATTGCATAATTATAAAGATTTTGCATAATAAGGTGATAATTACCTTATCACCTTATAAAGATTTTGCATTTCTCTTAGTGTAATTCATCCATTTCTTTTCTAAATCATACCGTATCTAAGCCACATTACAACCAATTCAAAGACCCTTTGATTTGTATTTCCAATGTTTTAGGTGGAGGACTTTTGATTAAAAAGCAAGCTTATACTTGAATTCTCCCTTGTAATGATTTGAGAGTAAACACTTTATCCCTAAACACATGAGAGTGATTGTAAGATTGTAAGAGTGTTGGGTTTTAGTGTTTTAATTGAAAATTACAATTTGATTGGTTTGACTTGAATTTGGTTTGGCAAGCTTGAATATTAACATTACCTTTGTTTTTAGTGATTTAATTAAATTATGATTGAGGTAATAATTGTTATAATGATATCTAAAATTGCAATGTTTTTGGAATTTCATTCAATAATTTAAGTGTTGATTTAATTGCTTGAGGACAAGCAAGAGCTCAAGTGTGGGGGAATTTGATAATCGGGTTTTATTCTAACTATATCAATGGGTTTTTAATGCAATTCTCCATCATTTTGAGTTTAATTAGCACTTATTTTGTTATATTTTTGTAATTTGCAGTTCTACGATTGTATAGGATCAAATAGGAGCGAATTCGGAGTCTAGACGAATGAGAAATCGCAAAGTCAAACTTCCAGCCGGACCTGTTGACTAGACCCGGCCAGACCTGGAGCAGAGGAGCGTTTTTGGGCAGCAAGGGGTCCATTTGGCCGGACTTGCATCGGTCCTCCGTGCTTTTAAGTGGTTCTGGTTCATTTTTGGGTCGATTCGGGCGGTTCTTGGGTGATTTTTATGTGGTTTAGTCCGATTTTAAATGGTTTTAGGGTATTTTAAGGTCTACAAAAGTGATATACTATATATACTATTGCTATTAGTTGTTAGCCACCTTTTGGTCGCTTTTTATTTATTTTTCTCTAGAGTTAGAATTTTATTTTTCTTAGAGTTTCATGGTTTTAAGGTTTTTAAGGTGGATTTCTACAAAGTTTATGAAGATTGGAGCTTGCTATTCAATTATTCAAAGACTAAGTTTATCTTTTCCTTATTCCTTTTAATTTAATAATGTTTATGTTTTGTTTAATTATTTTTATTGTTTGTTTGTTGATTTTAATTATGTTTAGTAACTAATTTTCCTACTAGAGTAAGGGATGTAATCTAGTAGGGGGTAGTTTGATTATTAATGTTTGAATTACTATTTTAACAATAATTTTTCTTGTTTTCTTCATTTAAATTGATTTCCAAGAACTTCATGACATATTTCTTGATTAAACACCTAGATGTATGTTTATAGGATTTATAATTGAATCGACGGATTATTATAAAACGAATTTGGAAATTGAGCTTGTTTAGATGTTAATACGGACACGGCAATTAACCTAAACTTGATTTAAAGATTCGCTTAATGGATTTGACTGTTTAATCAGTGTGCATCGATAGATTAGCATAGTTGGTTCAATTGAATACGTTTTTCTACCTCGACGGAGGATTAAAATACTTTCGGAAAGTCTTGCTTAAATGAATTTGATTGATAATCGAGTTACCCCTCTAGATGATCCTGAACTCTAATATTTATTTTATTTTGTTTGTTTATTGATTTAAATTTGCTTATTAATTTTTAATTTATTTATTTGCATTTATTTTCTTATTAATTTAGTTTTCAAAATTATTTCAAAATCAAATCAAGGTTATTCGTTTTACTTTAATTGTTTGTTTGTGAACTTAATCGAAAAATAGTTAAACGATTATCCCTGTGGATTCGACCTCGTACTCCGAGTTTATTACTATGATAGACCCCGTGCACTTGCGGGAGCCTGTCAAGCAGCTTCAGTATCAGTTGCTTTAGTTTCAATATTTCTGATCTCTTCATTTACAGCTGCAACAGTCTCAGCTATGATTTCTTCAACAGACTTTTCTGTATCACCTTGATTCTCTGTCTGTGGGACAGTATGGCTTTGTGAACTTGCTTCAGTCTGAGTAGTTTCAGCTTGTTGAGTTTCTTTAGGCATTAAGAAACTCATTTTCTCATTCAGCTTATTTACTTCTTCTTGACCAATCACAAGTAACTGGTTCACAGCTTGATCAAGTCTAAAAGTGACATTTGACTTAATCAGTGCCAGTTCCATATTCAGCTTTTTTTTTGATCTTTTTAAATTCTCCCTGAAAGGCATCCGTATTACTTTTGACTGAGACTTTTATCTCATTCTCTCCCAGCTCTTCTCTAGCCATGATTGCATCAAAGTCTCTTTTGGAATACAGAATGCCATCAAGAAGAAAAGTTACTCTGTCATTTTTTGTCTTTTCTATTGACTACTCATATATAAGACCTGCTTCTTCTTCTTCAGACTCATTAGAAAACTCAATTCAAATTTTCCTTGAGGATTTTTCTGATTTTTTTCCTCTCAGTTTTGATTTATAGCTGCCTGCAGTTTTTTGTTCAGCTTCAACCTTCTTTTTCTTTTCCTCTATTTTCTTTTTAGCTTCCTCTCTTTTTCTCTCATTTCTATTTCTTTTTATCTCTGTAATTTCAGCATCTCTATTTTTCTTTTTAACTCCTCATCTTATTTTCTTTTTCTCTCATCTTCTTCCTTTTTCTTTCTCTCTTCTTCTTGTCTTTTTCTTTCTTCTTCTCTTCTTTTTCTTTCTTCTTCTCTCTTTTTTATTTCTTCTTCTCTCTTTTCTTTTGTTTTTCTTCTGCTCTCTTTTTTCTTTCATTCTGAATCTTTTCTTTTCTCAGTTTGTCTAAAACATTCATTTTAACAGCTGATCCACCAGTCAGTTGTTGAGCTTCATCCATTAACTGAGCTAGGACAATTACAATTTCTTCCTCAGAAGTTTCACTATCTTTCTGATCAGACTAAAATTCCTCTTCAACAACAGACTCAACTTTGACAGGGTCAACATTACCAGCAGGTAAAAACACATCATCATATTCTCTAGAATAAGTGTTATTTTTCTTTCTAGTTTTAACCAGACCGGCCACAAAATTTTTATCTACCCAATTATTTCTAGGTACTTCAGTTGAAAAACTACCAATCAGACTCACTCCTAAGTGCTAAAACAAAATAGTTAGCTTCATTCCATAAGGGAGACCTCTATTACTCCTACCAGACCCAAGCCCCACAAAATAGTAATACACGATATAACACAAATTAATCTTTTTCTTTTTCAGCACATTCCATAAAATGCAAACATCAATAGAGTTAACATTATCAAGACTCCCTAGCCTGGGTGCTATGTAAGAAGTTAAAAACCTATGAATAATCCTCTCGAGAAAATCAAAGGTTGCAGCACTTACATTATCTCTGGCTTCAAGGTCCTCATTTACTATGATCTCCTTCTTTGCTTTCAGCTCATCATACTTAGATCCAGCTTCCATGGGTAGGCCAATCTTGACTCCCTCATTTGGAATCCCATAAGCTTTAGCAATCATGTCCAGCGTTATCACATACTTTTTACCTCTGAGGACAACTGAAAAAGTATGATCCTCCTTGTTTTCAACATTGATCTTCTTATAAAACATACTTTTTACCTCTGAGGACAACTGAAAAAGTATGATCCTCCTTGTTTTCAACATTGATCTTCTTATAAAACTATCCAACTAAAGACTCATAGAGAGGTTTTTGAATCTGTAGGAATCCTGTCCATCCTTGAAAGTCGAAGAGGTCTTTCAGTCTAAACTTCTCCTTCTCAAAGAACATTAAAACAATGCATCTAGGAGGAACCAATTTTGGTTTTGCTTCTTTTTCATCTTTCTTTGCCTTCTTCGAAGTTTGAGCCCTTATTTTGACGGCTGGAGTAGCTTTTGCTTCCTCAGTCTTCTCCCTTTTCACCATTTTTGAAATAGCACTGAATTTTTGAGAATTTGGTGATTAGGGTTTTTGAGAATCAGATTTCAGTTTCGATTGAGGGCTTTTTAGAAGATATGAGGGATTTTGAAAGAGAAAGATAGGTCTTTTAAGAATTTTCAGGAGGATTGAGTGAAAATAACGTTTAGAAATTGAATTCTAATCCGTTATTTTAGCTTAGCTAGAGTTTCTCTCTCATCAGTCTCAACGGAA
>CANYLF010742892.1:0-14784 GCA_948193215.1 Bocquillonia castaneifolia
ATTATTTTCTATAGATTGCTTATATAAAGCACTTGGAGTTAGTAACTCAAAATCTAACTCGAACTTTTGATCCACTCCAAAAGTGATCCTTCTATTGTTCCTTCGCCTTCTATAGGCTTTCAGTCTCCGCATTCGACGCAAGTGAGACATTTTCCTTAATTTAAATAAAGGAAATGAGGAATCAATAGCATATATATATAAAAATATATGAAATATACAACAATAACTCAATTAATAATTACATATATATCAAACATAATAAAAAAAAATTTCTAGAAAAGAAATTATAATTTTTTTTTAATTTTTTAACACCTTGACTCTATTCAAAGTTATTAAATTATATAATTAATCACTAATTTTAAGCAGAAAAAAAAATATGCAATCCGAACGCATATAAACCAAAAATTATGTATTTACTTCAAATAAAATATTCATTCAAAAAAGAATAAATTAAATAAATAGATATAGATGGCCTTTAAATAGTTAAAGACCTTTTTTTAAAAAAAAAATACCTAAAAAAAAATTAAAAATAGATCTGATTTAAAATAAACATATGGCCACATTGAAATAGAATAAGCCATATAATGTAAATATTGGATCAATTCTAGGCCAAGACTGCTTAAAATTGAACCAACCAATAATGACTCATCAAATTTAACAAGACAAAACTTTTTGAGTCTAGAAATAACTGTAATATAATATATTAACACATGCACCGTTTCATCCAAATTTAAAACCAACGGTACCAATTCAACATTACCATCCTTCTTTCCCGACAAAAAAAAATATATTTATATTGCAGCATCAATTATTTCCATGGTTACAAGCAAACAAATTCTAGAGGAAAGACAGTAACATACTTGTATGAAAATCATTTCCAAAACGACTATATTAACATGAGGACCCTTTTTTTCAGAAAAAAATTAGCCCTTTCCATGTAAAGCTATATGAACTGCCAAAATATGCATAATATCATGCATACCACGAAGCAGCAGGAATAGCGACAAACTCTTTCCCCTGCAATATCAATAGGTAATAAGTCGCTGATTGTGAACCTTCGAGATGACCATGGAACTGATACTGGCCTGTTTCATCTTCCAGCAGCCAAGGCTTATTCTTATACTTCTCCTGCATTATATAACACCAACAAGAACAATGCGATCAACAAACAAACCATCAGGCAAAAAGGCCTTAGCCAAGGCAGCAAACAACTATCTATTTCTAACCAAACAATTAAGAAAAAAAAATCAACAGCAAAGAGAGAGTAAATACCCTCAAAGCATCAGTAAGTTGACGCCCTTGAAGACCTTCTTTATGAATAGACCATTTATTGTCAGCATTTTTCTTCTTAGAAAAGCTAGGAAGGCCTGACACAAATCTACCAATAAAATAGTTCTTGTCACTGGTTGGACTTGCACGAACATTATATTCCTGCAATCAAAACAAACAAAAACCAAATGAAAATTATATAAATTTCATTCACAGATATTCTGTAATCAAATTCAATTCAGATGAATCAATACAGAAAATCAAGTGGGTAGTTACTCGAATCAAACGAGTCATAGTAACGCCACAAAGGGAGCATTTACGATGATTCAGAGCGAGAGTTTTGCCACAATTCAAGCAAAGGGTTAAGTGCTTGCAATTACTTCCGTATAAATCAGATGTAGACCCACATTCATTACACGATGATTTCAATTGAAGATCCATTGACATTTTCTTCTCCTAAAAACCAACATCAATAAATAAACAAACAGACATCAAATTCATATACATATACACATAAATTTCAAATAAAAAAAAGAGAGAAAAAATTAATGGATCAATAGATTAGGAGAAAGCACGGACCTGTTTGGTTGGAAGGAAGGAAAAGGAATTGGGGGAATTAGAAAGGAAAGGAAAGGAAAGGAAAGGATTTAGCGTTAGTATTCCGATTGTTGGGTAGTGAATTGATTCTCTTTTATTATAATATTGAATTCAATGGAGAAATGCTTTTTTTGTAAATGGAACGTTGAAGCCACTAGGAGAGAAGCTATTTATCGGTTTTGGTTTTGATGCCACTATAATAAAGGTCGGTAAAATGAAATAAATATATAAAAGCCCCTTCTATTTTACAAATCTTTGCAATTAGGCCCCTCAAATTTAATTGGTGTGTCTCAAACTTCTACAACGTTGTGTTTCATATAGTTAAGCTGATAAATTAGTTAGTAGGAAGGAAATATGTAGACAGGTAAACTGTTTCATCCAATTATCATATTAGCATACACAAAACGGCGGATAACAATTAGAATGGCTTTAAAAATTTTAGATATGTATGCCGTTGAAAGTAATATATATATTTTTTTTTCTTTTGAAATATTTTTCTTCTTGCATTATTAAAAAGTCAAACAATTTTCGATTCTTTTAACAAATAGTGAAAAAAAATGAATGATTAATTTAATATCAATTAGGAAGTAAACACAAGTTGAGATAGTTTAGAGATTGTCAAATCTCCAAATTTTAGAGATTTTAAAATTAAATATTTGAAACCATCCTAAAAGAATAAGTTTTTGTATCCTATTGTTACAAATTTTAAAAACAATTCAGTTCGGTTGAAACAATTTAAAATGGTAAAATTTTAATTGAATTTCAAAAAACAATTATTTTATCAAAATGTTTTTATTGGTCGATAATTATTTTACCAAATAATTTATTAACATTTCTAAATCAATTAAAAATGTTGTTGACTCTTAATTAAGAGCTTGTTTGGTTCAACGGTTATAATCTAGCTGTTAAGGGACGTGAATGGCGGACAGTAGACCGCGTATAGCTAGAAATTCTAGCTTTTGAACGTTTAATTATATTTTTACAACCGCTAGCGCTTGGAATCTCCATCCTGTGTTTTACCAAATACCTAAAATCTAGCGAATAGAGTTTCAAACGCTAAACGCGAATTTCATCCGCTCAATCAAACCGCCCAGGACTTTAGTGCTAAAAGGTCAATATAAGTTAAAACGCACGATTGTGTATAGATGCCCATAATTCATGTGTTTGGGCGCACGATCATACATAGTATCTACAATCGTGTCGTAAGAGGAGTTACAGAAACTGAGACGAGAGCCAAGATTTCAGCCTTTCAAAAGCACGAGCATAATAAATTATCAAGATATTTCAAATGCATTCAAAATCGATATTTGCCAATTAACAAGAAAATGTTTATAAACAGCTTATAGCTGATGCGACAAATTATAATTACAAGACTATTCGAAGAAATATTCAAAATATACATTACATAACTTTTTGTGTAAAGCAGACATTGATTTTATATTAGCATCAAACTATCTAGGAGAGATTAAGCAGTACAAGTCTCTAGTTCAATAAGCGCTTTTGCCTGTTAACAATGCCAAAGGTGCTACATTCATTGAAAATGTTATCATATAGAAGTTTTATGTCATTCTTGATGTACCTCAACTTGAAATTTCGGGTTCATTTTCAGCGTCTTCTTTGCAAGGTTGCGAATCTCTTCTCGGCTGGATTCAACTGATATTCGTACGAGTTCTTTAATGCCTCCTCCAGAAATGAAATCCTTGATATTGTCATCTGGATCACGTAAGATTCAATTGTATTAAAAGAGTTGTGCATCACTAGGGAAAGATAGGCATGCCACACAATATAAAGTTAATGTTTCAAAATATGTTAGTGTGTTGGGAAAATTATTATCAAATATATGAACACTTGCATGTGTAATTCCCAATTTTCAATTAATTATCAAATCTATAAATCAGAAATACCCTTCCCTATGTTCTTCGTAAGATGCAAACTTCTTACTAACACAATATTTGACAGTTATAACATTCTTGGGATTGTACACATGCTGGATTTTATCTGTTAATTTCAAAATCCTTATTCTCCTATATTGAAGTTTAATACCATTCTGAGCCAAATGACAAAGTGCAAGCTCAACATGTCGTCTGGTTGAAGATGAAGCAGAATTAGAGTTGGCAATCAACCATTCAAGAGCACCATCTTCTATTAGCATTGAACGGCCTTTCCTATGTCCTGAAGAGAAAACAAAAGGTTCTTTCTTTTCAAAATCACAATATGCAAATATAATCATTATGCAAAGACATACATCACCGAAACAGACCTTGAAGAATGCCTCGGGATTCACATTTTGCAAAATTGGCCATTCCTCTTGCGACTTGTGCAATGACATCATTATTCTTGGATTCTGCCATTCCCAAAAGGGCCTTTATACCTCCGTCTTCTTTCAACATCATATGTAACCCCTCTGTTGCATGACAAAAATATCTCAATTAATATTTAAGAATCTCCCCTATTTGTTACATACTTAAAAGGAAATGCTCTAAAGCCCCGTCTTTGTTCATCTTCATGCAAGATGTATAAGAAATGTTGTTCGAAAACTAAGTGGCCGTTGCCAATAAATATTAAAATTGGAAAAGAGATGGGAAATAACAGGTAAGGCATTAAATTGTTGGCCATTACACAAGCCGCCTCAGAAAGCGCACACATAAGAAAAAGGAAACATAACCCAATAAAAAAAGTAATTCTCACATCTTAATAATCAGTTATTTAATGTCCACAACGTTTCAGTCACTCGGAATTTCAAAAATCTGACATGACTGCTTGACAGAAGTTAAAACCTTGCACTAGACCATTTGGCAAGCATTTCAGGTTTGCTTTGCGAATAGAAAAAATCACGATGCTTTTATATTAAGTAAATCATTTTATTTGGACAAACTGTGATGATATTTCTCTAATATCATTTTACTTCACTATTGATCTGAAAGTGACTCCAAAACACAAGAACCTTCACACGACATGACAGCATTGTAAACCCATGGCAGACAAAGATTAAAGCATAATGTTTAGATGCCCAAATTAGAAACCTGAATGATGCAACATAGCCTCCCGCTTACCATTTCCACATAAATTAGCTAGTGCCCCAGCTACCATTCTAAGAGTTTGTGGATCATCTGTTTTTGATGCTGTCTTTGCTAGCAGTTGTGCACCACCTTTGCTTATTATTAACCCTTGATTCATTTCTGCAAAGATTACGTAGTGACTTTAAAATAGTGGCACTAGCATATGATTAGTTGTCAACATTACATTGTGTTTAGTATAAAGGAACAGTTAACTAGAATATATCGATAAGAAGCTGAGATTGCGCAAAAAATTTTCATCAGTACAAATCAGGAGAGAGGTGAAATCATTCTTTATACCTGAGGGAAAAAGAATAACTAACAATATGTTTGTGGTAATTTGTTGGGCCAACTCTGTAGCAGGCCGGACCATGGCTAAACCACTAGGGAACCTTCTCCTCCCCCAACCCCAACCCAACATAATCTTTCTTAATTCCATTTTTTTTTTTATCATTTAACAATATTCTTTTGGATTAAGATTTCCAATTCTAAATCCATTACAGAAAACTTCCGTAAGTTAAAAGGAAGAAAGAACATGAACTTACAGGATTGTATTTGCATATAATATTTAACCAAATCTGATTTGATTAAATTTCAATCATGTCAAGCATTAGACTTTGGCCTAGTGGCCCACCTCCCCCTTTGTACTGATCAGAATGAAAAATTACATTCATGTTGTATTTGAGAATAGCATAAAAAAAAACAATTGCAACTGGATCATATACCAATATCCAACAGGAAAAATATATGCAACTGGCCTACTAGCCATACCACTACCAGCTTATTATACACCTCCAATGTGCAATCATCAGATCCAACCCAATGAAAAACAGAATTTCCACTTTCAAATGAGGAATGCACGATGACACAAGGATAAAAAGAAAGGACTTGAGATTTTAAAGTATTGTATTATCAAAAGCACTTATGGCGAGACTTTGGATTTTGGACATGACACCCAAGGAAACATCTCTAGAGAAAAGAATATATATATAAGACCATAATGTTTTGCACATGCATATTAGACGTCGAGTTCTTACTAAAAGCCCAAAATAGCATGTGCACTTCCAAATAGAAAAGAGAAAATCCTTGTGCGGTTCCAAATAGGATAAAGAAAAGACATAAATCTACATGCAGGATCACACAAGCAAGAAGCATAGAAAATTAAAAATAAACTTAAAATATATATATATATATATATATAGGAAACAATTCAAGATTTACCATTCATCGCCAAATTAGCAATGGCCCCAGAAGCCACTCTAAGTATGATTGCATTGTGTGATGAGATCAACAACATAAGCAATGCCTCTAACCCTCCTTCCTCCACAATCATTTGTTGGTTAATATCTGAAAACATTTAAAAATATTATTTAACAATCTTATATTTATTAATGCTTCAACTTGGAGACAAATATCTCAGCAGTGAAAGCTTTAGTAATAGTCTAATAATTGAAAGAGACAAAGCATCCCAAAATAATAGTTCTAAATAATGTAGAATCAAGTGAAGAGAAATGAAAAAACTCAAAAGAAATATATTAGTAGTCGCAAATTTAACTTTTTTTGAGTCAATCCAATGAATAATTGAAACCTAAAAATTTACAAGATAATGAGAAAAGGAGCAGAAAAAGGATTCACAGCATGAGTTGCGCAATAGTTTATTTTCAATAATAAAAAATTAGCCAAAGATCTGATTGATTGTAATGGAGACAGAGAAAGTTGATGCACACATTCACATGGTTTTTGGTAAGCAAAAATCGTATACCTTCAGCAGCAAGATTGGCAATCACTTTTACTGCATGAATTTGGACATCAGAGTCTTCAGATGCTAATAGTTGCACTATTTTTGGCAATCCAACTGAATTTGTAATGCCCAGCAACTTGTAAGTCAGGATGTTCGAAGAAGTCAATTCTGAAAAAACAAAATCATTGCGTCTTATGCTATTTACTACATAAATTTTACCTTCCTCACAAATCTTGGCAATTGTAGCCCTCTGACCAGACAGTGTCTCCCTTGATGAATTTGACTTGTGTGATTTACTGATATTTTCCTTTGTGTATGACTGCTTATCCTGAATGTAATATAATGTCAACAAAGGATAATGTCAGATAATATAAAAAATCAGTATAAAATTTACCACAAGTGCATGGTACAACTAACCTCAAAGCCATTGTCATTTTCAGGTGCACTCTTCTTCAGTTTGGCCAACTCAAGCTCTAAACTCTTCCTCTGCTTCTTTTCAACTAAAAGACATTGCTTAAGCTCACAAAGTTCTTCATTTAATGTTGCCTTTGCATCAAGTTTGCAAATTTCAAATGTTAGTAGACATTCAAGGGACTAATAGAACATAAAGCATAGTATACATGGAATTGTCATTCCCAATGCTATAGAAAATTGCAGAAAAAATTTACAAATATCATAATAACCTGAACACACCTTCTCTTGCAACAGATCATTGTTCTCTGACGTCAGAGATTGGAGTTCATTTAGAGTATTATCATGTAGCTGATGCATCTCTTGTAATGCCCCCTTTAGTTTTTCAATCACTTCTGGATCCTATGTTATGTAACAAACACTAAATTCTATGATGACATGAAAAGACGGCTCATTTATCATGTAAACCTTAATGAAATAAACCTGAATTTCATCTTCTCTCTCTCTTAAAAGCTTATTTGCCAGATCCAGCTGTTCTTCTACTCCTTCAAAACGGGTATGTTCATTCTCTATTTCCTTAACCAGTTCTGCTATTTTCTTCTCATACAACTGTGTCGTTTCTGCGAGCACTTTCTGAAACATAGAGTTTTCCACCTCAAGTTGCTACTAGGATGAAAAGTTAGCGTTAAGGCCAGTTCAGATTTGAAAAATTAAAAAAAATATATGAGGATTAATTGGATTTGGAAATGGTACTATATAAAATGAATGCAGATGACAAACTTGAGACCAAGAGTATAAATTAGATCTTAACTAATTCTCCTTTCATTAAATAGTACCAAAAATAAATATCTTTCAAATCAAAGTCCCACCAGCAACAAAACGCAGATGATTAGAAAGAAAAAAAAACGTAAATTTATAAAAGAAAAAAAAATTCTCTAACCTTCTTGATTGACTTCTGACTATCAGTTAGGAGATTCTTTGTCATATTCAATTGTTCCTCAACTCTTTCAGTATGAGCAAGCTCATCTTGTAACTGCTTATATAACTCTGCTATTTTCTTTTCATACATCTGAGTGGTGTCTGCAAGTGCCTTCTGATATGTAGAACTATCAATCTCATGTTGCTACAAGCACAAAGACACCATTAAATGACATTATTTTTGAATGGAAGATCTTGAAAAAGATAAGCAATTTTTTGAAATTTAAGATGGTTTTGTATGTGGCAGGAAGATGAAAATTTCAGCAGAAACATCTAAAGTCTGTTTCTTTATACTTTTGTATGAAGTTCCAAGAGATCTAGCAAAACTATCCCAAAGCTAAAAGAGCCTGCAGCTATGAAAGGTAAAACATTGAATCCCAAACCAATGGTTGAGTACAAAATTCAGTAAATAAATAATTGACCTTAATTGACTTTTGACTGTCACTAAGCATTTCTTTCATCACATTTAATTCTTCTTCAATTCTTTCACAACGGGCATGTTCATCTTCAAGTCGCTTGTTCAATTCCGATGCTTTACTTTCATACATTTGAGTGTTGTCAGCAAGTACTTTCTGATAGGTAGAATTCTCCAGCTGGTGTTGCTACTAGCAATCAAAAGAACAGCATGAGTACCCATGTTCAAGTGGGATTTTGCGATGAAATTAAGCAGCAAATATTTAGATTTCAAACTAGATTTAACTGCATTGACATGTAGTGATACTAGAAATATTTATTTGAGCCATGAACAACTTTTAAGTACATTATGAACATTATTTTTGATCCTGCATTAGAGTCAATCACATGATAGAGAAAATGGATTTTCTACTAAAATATAGGCAGAGAGAAAATGGATTTTCTAGTAAAATATAGGCAGCTAATCATCCTTGATCACATGCAGTCATGGTAACTAAATCATTGCAAGTTGTCCACTCGAATGTTTAACTAAGACGATAGCCAAGTCCAGAAACAAAAGAATATAACAAGCCCTTCAATATTTTCAGTAGTCAAAAGGCAAGCTTCTTCATTTGTTGTTGAAAACATTCAGAAGTAATGTTTAGTCAAATTTGCAATTTTTAAGAAGTATTTGCTACCTAAAGTACATGGGATATCATTATACCAACACACTTTCAAGGGTGATCCATCCACATATAAGTTGTTTACGATTGGCATAATTTAAAAGATAAAAAGAGGAAAAAAATATTGCTAAATTTTACTAGTTGAGGTGACAAAATCTTCTTCACCCAAGTTGTCAAGTTTATAGAAATGGGAGGTATCAGCAATATGAGTATAATATCAAAGCTAGAATTTTTTAAATAAATTAAAAACAAAAGCACAGCCATGCAATTGACATCTCATTAATAAGCATTCAGAAAAATAAAGTAATAATTGAAAGTAATAAACTCCAACTCTAATATGAAGTCAGAAATACCTGGCTTTCTTCTAACCTCAATTCTAATAGTTCAACTTGATTAGACATCAAGTCCTTCTGACCCTTTAGCTGCTCCAATTCATGCAAGATGTCTTTTATCTCCAACTCTAGCCGAGTATTTTCCTTCTCTAGAAACTGCAAGTCAGTGTGACAAGATAACAGAAAATGGTAAATTTCCAATAAAATGAACATTTAAATAATGCAACTGGCAACTACAATAAGAAATCAACAATGTAGACATGAACCCTTGTTAACTCACTGCTGAAAAATGGAGAAATAATACTAGCAATCAAGGCAATGCACAGATATAGAAGTAATAAACAAGGTAGACAACTACCTCAGACCTTGTTACTAGATTTTTTTTTGTCTCGGCAAAAGAGTATTGACATTCTTTGAGCTGCTTTTCCAAGTGACATTTTTCAGTCTCTCTCAATTTCTGCTCCTTATCTATTTCTGCAGTAAGATGATCCACTTGAGTCTCAAGCTTCCGACACAGACTCTCATAGTCAAATTCTTCTTTAAGTTTTACCATGTTTACAATTTTCATTGCCTGCAAAATAATATGATTACAGGCTTAGTTGGGAAGATCTGTATTTAATTTGACCACCAAAATATGAAATAGGATCTAATGGTATATCAAATTGTCAATTCAAACCAGCTCCATGAAGTAGCATCCAATTTTAAAAGGTAAAGGACAACATAAAAGATAAAGTAAAAAAAATAAATCATAAAAAGAAATTTACAATTACAAATATCAATGTTGATTCCACTGAATCTAGAACACCCTAGCTAACACTGTAAGAGAGTCGTGACTACTGACTGTGTACGAGTCATTACAAAGAAAAGGCCAAAGACTGCTCCAGGATTAAGGACCTCAATTTTAATTAGTTCTTTCTAAATTGGATTCAGGTTCATCCTTAAACAATTACAAGTTTTGAATGGCTGAATGCTGTATATATGCAGACCTCTCCAGATCAGATATTATGGCAGATACAGGTGCTTGGGGGATGCTACAGCCCTCTCCAAGTCAGGGTTTTTGTGTGTTTTTTTTCAGCAACATCATCTCTCTTTTTAACATTTTTGAGCCAACTTTTGCACAACATATATTGTTCATCTTTCCATTCCACACTAGGAGGCTATTCACACTGTTGGGGGATTCATGAGGAAAACACTTTCTTGTATCCTAGTCCATAATAGATTTCCACTTAACAATATGAACATCCACTTGCTATATAGCATCCCCATAAATAACATTCTATATGTACAGAAACACACTACAAATCTCTCTTCAATGCCATCTAAAATGACATCAGTACAGATAAATGAAAAAATTCATTCAAAATTGTTAAAAAAATCGAATAAATGAAAAGAAAAAAATAAAGCAAGGTTATTAGTAATGGCAAGAGGAACATTTTTCATGTCAAACTTCCTCAGCAAGGTTACTTCACCAGGGCAAAATTATACAAAGGACAAGTATGTAACTCAATTACACTTTAATCACCTACCATTCTCATTACTTCATGTTGGATTTTCTACTTTAAAAAAATCACAAGTACCTATTACATTCCTTGTAACATTAAAATATCTGGAATCGTGTAATATTTAAGGATCTATTGTCAAAGAAAATAAATGAACAGAGAGAGAGAAGAGTCAAGAAACTTATACATTACATGAAATTGGAACATCTATTGCAGGGGAATACCCAGTAACTTATTGAAAATGAAAACTTTTAGTGACTCACCCGTTGCCCAAACATAATTGTACTAGCTGTCTCTGCATGGTGCCGAGATGATGGTCCAATAGTTATTATGAGTGAAGTCCTTGCAGAGCCTATTTAGTGGGAAATAATCAGAATTTTCATAAGAAGGTTTAGCTACAAAAATCAATGGTAACAAAACAACAGTCCATGATACCCGCTAAATATCAATATCATTGTAGTAATTAAAAAATATATGTAAGAAGATAATTGGAAATATATCATTATATCTTGCAGCAAGGAAGAATGCTTATTAGTTGTCACAAAGATATCAAATGACTGTAGAATTAAGTCAAGGCAAGCTACACATCAATTAGAACCAAATGTATAATTTCACATAACAGTGCGATTTAGAAGCTTAAATTGCGGAATGGTAGTCTATAGTCTATATATATCATGGAAAACAGTAACTGTTAAATATGAGGTAGCTTCTGCAATGCTAAGATTTGGACGAGCTTATGCAATTCCTGGAATTCCATAATTTCACATATGATAATGATATGAAAAACAAGAGAAAGAGTAATGGAAGGAAAAGAGATATTAACCTCCAAATGAATCACGCAGCAATCTGGTTAGCTTGGATTCTCTTGTAGGTATATGTGGACTGTTTTCAGCCAATGCATTTATACATTTGCCAAGGGAAGTGAGAGAGAGATTAATAAACTTGGCCTCTTCAAGCAAGTGACCTTCACTACCTGCACTAAAAAAAAAAAATAACTATGTATGTTTACTTAAAAGACATTGTGTACAGCAAGTCATTTTTTTGTTAGTTTTCATTATCTTTAACAAGTTATGTTCCAAACCAGTATTTAAGGAAATTTTCAAAAGAAAGAGCACAAAAAAGGGATGACATGTAAAGTAATAAGTAGTAAAAAAAAAATATTTTGAGAAGTTATTAGTATTCCAGAATTAGTTCAAGTAAAAAAAAATGTACCAGATTTATCTAATCTTTCAGATCCAGCGAGATCCACAATCAGCAACTTGCTTTTTCTAACTCTAGGAATGCCATTGCCAATAGGTAAATCAGTTTTGGCTTCTTGAGAAGTTATCTCCTCTTCTACTTTTTGATGGATAGATCTCCGAACATTAACCTATGAAACCAAGTAGGTTCAGACACTTAAGTTGGTGTCATCTTTTTCAATGAAAAGCCTAGTGGAAAAAAAATTCTCCACAAGCTTAAAGGCCTATTTTCTGAGGAAAGTAAAAATTGTAGAAGAATCGCACCATTAGAATAGCATGACTACGTGAAGATTCTGTGTTCTGCCTTGTATTAGCTGCATGACGGTTTGTCTCACCTATTTGCAGTAGTTCAAAAAGATTATCAAGATCTCGAACTCTGACTATCGTAGCTCCAGGTAATGACACTTCTCCAGTCCTTGAATCCTCAGAAATTGGGATATTAATCTTTTCTGGAGCAAGCAAATCTTGTATAGATTCCATATACAACTGAAGAAATAACATTGAGGGGAAAAAAATTGATTATCAAATTAAAATTAAAAAAAAAAAACATGATAAGGTATTTTACATTTTCCTGACTTGGTTTTAAAAAGTTTGCTTTTTATAGTTTCTATTTAATCACAATCATCAACAAAAAGGCTGAAAAATTATGATAGATTTTGAATCGTATGGAACATAAAAATAATAAACAGAGTGTTTCTGAGTAGCAGCACTTGTGTTGACAATCTCATTAGCACCAGATCATGATACCTCAACAACCAAAAAGAAAGTATCATGCAGCCTAAAAAATTTATTATTAGGACTTGTATCAAAACAGTCAAGCATAGTTTAATTTATAAATTACAGTCCAGTACCTGTAAGTAAGACACTTCAACTACATCAGTATCGGGGCTGGTATTAGCAATGATGTCCTCTAAAGCTCTAACGACAATACCACGCTCAGATGCATCATTTATGCCCAGTCTGCCAACTGTGTAAGTCTTCCCAGTGCCAGTTTGACCGTAAGCCATAACAGTCCCATTGTATCCATTCAACACACTCTGCAAACAATATTAAAATCAACATTAGAAAATAAGCATGACTTCTGA
Organism: Bocquillonia castaneifolia; assembly: GCA_948193215.1. Classification (NCBI taxonomy): domain Eukaryota; kingdom Viridiplantae; phylum Streptophyta; class Magnoliopsida; order Malpighiales; family Euphorbiaceae; genus Bocquillonia; species Bocquillonia castaneifolia. The sequence continues at coordinate 13,283 of CANYLF010742892.1, forward strand.
GCTTGTACACATTAATTTCTTTTTTTTATGTTTAGAAAGAAACAAAGAACATAATAACCAAACATAAAATACATTACTAATATAATGCTTGTAGAGTATGACTGCTTGATAACTTACCTCAACGACAGGCTTAGCCACAGCTTCATAAACACGCTTTTGAGAGGCAGTTTCAGTAAAAACTTCATCAAATCTATAAGATTCAGAATTCCAGTTGTTTTTTCTCAATTTCAACCTTCTCATCTGCAGCAAGTAAAAAAAAAAAAGTAGCTATAGAACTTCAAATACTCCAGTGGGATGCTATATTTTAATCAATTATGCAAAACAAAAGGGAGAGAGATTAATCTATAACTAAAAGGATGCAACAATCAGATAATTAACACAAATGAAAATAAAATAAAATAAAAATTGATTTAAAAGAATAAATAAACAAGGAAAAGTTGCATATTATAACTTGTTAAAGAGTTAAAAAAAATAAAATTAAAAAGAAAGGGGGATTAACCAACCTCAGGCTGCAAGTCAACACAGTCAGCAAAATCAGCATCAGAAAGGAGTTCATCAGCAGTTCTGGGTCGTAATCTCACAGCAACACGCACCCTTCCTGAATCTGTAACTTCAAAAATTTTTAAAAAAAAAAGTTCAAATCATCATCATCATTTTCATAACAATAATGAACAGTAATAAATAGCTTGACAATGTTCTTTCATAATGAAAGAAAGAAGCAAGTGAAGAAAAACTAGCATTTTTTTTTTTTTTTTCTCTTTAGAAGTGTATTTATTAAAAGCTCAAAAATTCAAAATTTTATCTTTGCATTCATTCCACAACAACGACGACGACAATGAAATTAAAATTCTCAATTAATGATTAAAAAATTAAAAACAAAAAGGCAAAATAAACAAATGAACTGATTAAAAAGAGATAGTGCAGTGCAGACACACCCTTATCATCGTGATTGAGGAGAGAAGAGTGAGAACGGGAAGTAGGAGTAACGGAACGGCGTGAAGAAGCCTTAATAATGTTATTATTATTATTAACGGAGCGAATGGAATAACGATGGCTCTGCATTTGCTGCTGCTGTTGCGTATTACTTTTAAGATTAGTAAGATTGTCATAACTACCACTGCTAGTAAGATTATTATTATTATTATTCACATTTCTTGAACTGTAACTGCTGTTGCTGCTCCAATTCAACGACGTCGTTCTGGAAGAAGAAGAAGAAGAAGAAGAAGAAGAAGAAGAAGCCATTTCTTTCGTTCTAATTCAACTTCCAGAGAGAGAGACAGACATAAAGAAAGAAAGAATTTCGAAGAAGATAAAAGACTTTTAAAAAATTTAATAAAAATAAAATAAATTAAGAGAGAGAATGAAAGAAAGAAAGAGGAAGGCACGATGACAGAGAAATACTATAAACAGAGAAAATGGTTTCCCGCGTTGTTGTGCTGTTGTCAGTGGGTAAAGCTTTATGAAGAGAAGAAGGGACGGGACGGCTTAATAATCTTTTATAT
>CANYLF010742899.1:0-12770 GCA_948193215.1 Bocquillonia castaneifolia
ATCATTTCATAATCCCAATCAAATCAAATTTATTTTACATTCTCAATCAATCCAAAATCTCATCAAATTCACAATCATTTCAATTCTTTCAATTTCTCATAAATTCACCATTCAACAAATGTACATTATCAATCAATCATCAATTAAAAGATCGGGCGGATGACTCAACCTCACTAAATCCTCACTAAATCATTTTCTCATTTATTTACAATTATAAATAAGTGGCCACCGACGAGACTGTCCCATCGGCTCAGTCTCGCCATCCCTCGACAGGTAGCTATCCCACCAGCTTAGCTTACCCGAAACACACAACCCTTTTTCCCTGAGTCAATCCATGCCCATTTCAAACACAATCACAACCAATTCAACTCACAACACATCACAATTTCTCAATCCAGCTCACAAATTCACAAGTCAACCAATTCCACATCATCACACATCATAATCAACTTTGATAATTAATTAAATTATCTAAAAGAAAGGTTAAAGGAAAGGTAATCTGATCGCATCTTTTTTAATTTCACATCTTTTCATTTGGAACAACCTCTTGTTGCCCAATCATAAATCATTCATTTCCATCTCATCTTTTGGGTTACCAATTTCTAACCAATCATTTAGACAAGCAAAACAAACCAATCAAAATAATATCATTTCCACTCAACACATTATTAAATTCTCATCATTCAATTAGTTAAAATTTTCATTTACTAATACTAAATTAGCCCATCAGAAATATAGCAAAAGAGCACACACACTAATTTTTCATTTGTTATACACAAATTTATTTAATTAATTAATTACCCAATTAATATACCATAATAATTAATTTCACCAATTAATTTATATCACACAACACATCAACAATTAGCATGCAAAACTCAATAATCTAGGGGTACAACCGGGGTACCCTCGCACACAGAAAATAACTTATTTTCTCAATTGATTGGCGACTATATTTCATTCGCTTCAAATCCGATGCTCTTTATCCAAACCTATATGAATTAATGTTCAAAATAATTTTTACTAATTTTTGGGACATAATTATTATTCAAATTATTTAGTTAAAAACACCACTAAAATTATATAAAAAGGCTTTTAGAGATTACCGGCATCTAATCTTTAGATTTCAATTACACCATTAAGATCAGCACGAAAAATTGAGTCTGGCATATTTTGTTGATGAATAGTACCCGTGAATAGTACCTCATGAATAGTAACTAACTAACTAACTATATATATATATATATATTTGAATAGTATCGTATATGTAAACAGTACCATATATATGAACATTACCGTATGTATGAAAAGTATCATATATGTAAATAGTATGTGTGGGACCCACCTGTACAAACGGTGTCATAATTAAATTCTGAAAACACCAACGGACTCCTTTCAAGTTTTAGATTACAGATATATAATCAGTTTTATAAAATAATAAATGGATTTAACAGAAAATTGAGAAAATCTGTTTAGAATTTCTTACCTCGGATTCGAAAATTCTATCTGTAAAACCCTATCAATTGACCACTTAAAATGAAGGTTGAGAGACCAGGAATTCATAGAAACTAGAATTATTTGATTCTAACTCCATATGTGAAAGTTATAGGAGTTAGAAATTTAAGAGAGTTTTATATATAAAATGTATATATATATATGTATATGATGTTGCTGCAGAGAAGAAGGAACCTTCTTCTTTCGTTTCTTTCTTTTTTTTTTTTTTTATAAAAATGGTTAATTACTATTTTAACTCCTAGATATTTTTAAAAATTACAACTTAATCTTTATAAAAAAGTTTCTTACAATTACATCTGAACTAAATTGTAAAAAGTTTTCTTTTGTAAAAATTATATTTATAAATCCTCTAACATATATATATATATATATATATATATATATATATATATATATATATATTACTTTATTTTGGATGTTACATCACCTCTATCCACATGGGTAATGCGGATCTACTCAAGGGTAGGGGTGAGCAGGAATTGAATTGAACTAAAGTTTTGAACCAAATTAAACTGAATTTTTGATTTCGTTCGATTCATCACAACGTAATTAATTGGTTTGGATTGAGATATGAAAAAGTGTGGTTAATGGTTTGGGTTCTATAGGTTGAAAACCGAACCACCCGAATTAACCGAACTTTAAAACGACGTCGTTTTAATACTCTCTATATATATATATATATATATATAATAATAATAATAATAATAATAATAATAATAATAACAACAACAATGTTTAGGTTTATATTAGAGTATTATTTTGGTTATGCATATCATATATAAATATTAGGCTTACCTATATATTATACAGTGAATTTTATATCTAATTCAATTAATGTTTATTTTTTAAACTTTGATCTAATCAAGTTTAAATTTAATGGGCTTAATCCAATGATCCATCGATTAACCGAACCGATTAAAACAGAAATTTTTAATTAATCAAACCATTGGTTACATACTTATTACCATGTGATTTGGTTTTAAAAAATATGTAATTAATCAATTGATTTTGATTATATTTTAATCGAACCGTTCCGCACTCTCCTCAACTTAGGGAATCGGTAAAAATTATTTAAATTACATGTAATAAATTGTTGATGACAGACTTACTAACATACTACTGTGCAAAAAGGTTCAGATCAATCGCTTATATTTATGCTACGACAACAGTGTTTATACATGGATGTGTTAATGATAATTTTAAAAAGATCCTTACACTAAAATATTCTTACGGTCAGCCTAATTAAAAAATTTAATAATTTTATAGGAGGTCTAGAACTATCCAATACATTACTTGTCGTAATATGAGAAGAAGAGGTAATAAATTACTGGAAAGGAAAGTGCCAACTCAATTTAAATTATCATTTATCAGTCTATTAACATATTTTATTATTAAAAACTTGCCTTATCCATTATTTAATCAAACAAAATAAGGGATTAAAAAAAAAAGAAAGAAAATGATGTTTACCTGTTTCAAGTGAATAATCAAAATGGTGATTTGTCTACATAAAAGACTAGACTATATGTTTTGTGTTTCAAGACGATACTCTTTTACCCAATAATTTATGACATACGAGGAGCTTTGAGTGAAGAACAAATAAAGAAAAGAGGTGGTATATTTAGCGATGGAGAAGAAAAGTTGCAATCTTTACGGATTATATTTAGTGGGTATTTATTGTTTATGGTTATGGGGAGTTCAAGTGGCAATTGGAGGGAGAGACGCTCTGCTTTTGCAAAGCAATGAGATAGAGAGATATGGGTATAATACCAGATTGTTCCATAGCATTTTTGATACTTCAAAGTATGGAGCTTTGCAGCTTGATAACGGTTTGGCTCGAGCTCCTCAAATGGGGTATCTTTCTCTTTCTCTTTCTTCACCCCTTTGGAAAACTTTGCAAGTTTTTGTGTGTGTGGGTATTGATAGGATCCTAAAGTTCTGAGCTTGTACAGGTGTTAGTTATACGTATGATCAGGATTTCTTTTTGAAGAGAAGATTAATTTGTAGACGCAACTAAATAATATGTGTCAAATTCTTGAGCTTTTTAAGAAGGATTTTTTTTTCCTTTCCAATTTTGGTGTTTGATTTTGTATACTTGCAAGTGTCCTTGCAGATGGAATAGCTGGAATTTCTTTGCTTGTAATATCAATGAAACTGTCATCAAGGAAACAGGTGACTTTAGTTTCTTCTTTTTCATATTTGTTTTTATTGATCTTTTTGCCATTTTTTCTGCTGTTCATTATGGTTCACGTTATTGCCTTGTTGGTCATTCTTGAGTGAATGAGACGAATTGGAGGCATTGTGGCTAATAATGACAATAGTTGAATGCCTGTAAAAAGTGAGCATGGAATCATTTTGAGTAGAAGATGAAAACATGCTTTTTTTAATTATTTGGATAGCTGTAGAATGTCTTGAACTAGTGCTATATGTGAATGTTGCTGAGTGCAGCTGAGTGCATTCTTGTGTGTCTCTGCTAGTCTAGAAGATATGTTTGTGTAAACTTACATCATATGTGGTGAACTAGATGGATTTTGCCAATAGGGACATGATTTTGTTGCTTGCTGTACTGCATTTACTTTTCGAAAGTTTTTCTGTTGAAAATGATGACCATATATGTGCACATGACACTCGATTGCATTTTTTTTATGTAGTCAATTGATTATATTACAGTATTACTTGATCACGTTAATATTTTGTGTTTCTAAATTGGATGTAGAGAATCTAAGAGATACATGTCTTGTTTTCCCGATCATGGATAGAGATATTGACATCTAAATTTGCCTTTTACAGCTGATGCACTTATTTCAACTGGATTGGCTGATTTAGGTTATGTGTACGTCAATATAGGTATTATTCCTGCTTGTTTCAATTAGTTTTACTTGGCATTTCCCTTCTCTTTTAATTTTATTACATTTTACTGGATGCAGATGATTGCTGGTCTTCTGTAAAGCGAGATGCAAAGGTCAGTTGGATTCTACTGACTGATATTTCTTAATTCATCTCAGTATGATGGCAGTAGTTTCTTTTTCCTTCTTGCAAAGGCACACAAGTGTGTTTATCACTATGAAGTAACTTGAATGCATGACAAAGCATAGAACTAATGACATCCCCTCTCCCATAACCAAAAAAGAATAAAATAAGCATAGAGATTTGTAAAAAAAATAATCATGTCAGAACCTGTACTGTGACTTATTTGGTTTCACAGGATCAACTAGTCCCTGATCCGAAAACCTTCCCGTCAGGGATCAAAGCTCTTGCGGATTATGTACATGGGAAAGGCCTCAAGCTTGGTATCTATTCTGATGCTGGGTAGGATAAACTTTTCCAGTTTTTGGTTAAAAGCTATACATCATTAATAATGATCTCTGCAGTTTTGATCTGTACTGACTCTAGAAATTGCCTTTCTATAGGATTTTTACATGTCAAGTGCGACCAGGGTCACTTCACCACGAAAAAGATGATGCAGATCTGTTTGCTTCTTGGGTTAGTTTCTGTTTTTTTCATCTTGAATGTTGTTTGAAGGCCTGTGAATGTTATGGTGTTTAATTAAGAGCATTTGTATGTTCATGGAGGTAAACAATTTCATACTGATATTTGTGTTTTACCATTGCTTCTTTGAAGCGTACATTAAGTAGTGAATCTCAAGTCATTAATTGCTTAATTTGATGACTGAAAAAAGAATAATTCTTTTTTCCAAATATGTTACAAAGGACTCGATGTATCTTTAAGCCCATCAAGTATAGAAAGAAAATGAACTTGATGTTCATAGTAAGCTTTGGCTCATTCCTGCTGAGCAAGCATTTTAGCACGAGAATTTCAATAGAACGTATAATGAATGATGTCACTGTAGGATGCTTGTTATTGTGTGGTCACCAATATTACATGGGGGGCTATTATGTTTATACTGGATGGTGTTTTATCAGGGTTTGGATTATCTAAAGTATGACAACTGTTTCAATCTTGGCATCAGTCCAAAAGAAAGGTGTCATCTCTATCCTAGTCTCATTCACATTGTCAAACGACAGTCAGTTAGCACCTTAAACTCCACTTATATACAATTTAATCATTGCTAGGTACCCTCCAATGCGTGATGCTCTAAATGCTACAGGGCGCACAATTTTCTATTCACTTTGTGAATGGTAAACCAGTTATTCTATCTATTTCTGTAAATTTCCTAGTTGGTTTACATTGTGATGAGTTTAACTTTAGAACTTTTATTTTGATCCTGACAGGGGTGTTGATGACCCTGCCTTGTGGGCTGGAAAAGTTGGAAATAGCTGGCGTACAACAGATGACATCAATGATACATGGGCAAGGTTAATCTTCTGGAACTCTGACATGTATGCATAAAAGGACATGTATTGCTTCTATTAACGAGCCAGACCTCTTCGAGTAGGAACTCAATGTATAACACTATTTGTTTGATATACAATGGTTTAAGACCTAAGGATCATTTGTTATTGAAAAAAATTCCCTTCGTTGTAGCCTTTTTGGATTATTTTCTATTAGGAAAATTTTGACATTAAAATTCCAGCTGACACATTTGCCATGGTTTTCCTAATGTTTGAAGCATATCATTAGTAAGTTTAATTATCTGTTTCAGATTAAAAGCTGTAGGAAAGTTTTTTTTTTACCTCGAAGTTGGTTATCGTTCTGATTGAGCCTTTTTAATTTGTTGTTCAGCATGACCACTATAGCTGATCTGAATGACAAATGGGCAACCTATGCTGGACCTGGTGGATGGAATGGTAAAGGAACTTAACCTTTCCTAACATGCCAATATAAAGTCAGAGCTGTAGTACCCAATTGTCTCATTTTTTTGTCATGTTACTTTACTTGGCCAGATCCTGATATGTTGGAAGTTGGCAATGGAGGCATGACCTACCAGGAGTATCGTTCTCATTTTAGCATCTGGGCTTTGATGAAGGTCTGAGTCTGCTTCTCTTACTCATTTAGCTTTGGGATAATGCTTAAATTGTCTTCTTTTTTTTTTCTCCTGGACTGGAACAACATCGTGCATAGTGGTATTACTGCATCAATTTTTTTAAAGTTTCACGTATGATTTTTACAGGGCAGGAAACACATTCTATAGAGCAAAGCAACTTAAAAACATATCATCTGGTTCATTTCATTTATTTCCAGTCAAGGTTCTGTTGAGTTGGATGGAGTTGTGATGTTGTATGATGATACGGAGGACCATGCTTGGTTCCCTTGATCAATCTGTCATGTACAAATATGATTATGTTGTTCTTTTGCATTGCATGAATGTCTCGTATTCCATGTGGGTTGCGAAGGAACTTTCAATTCCATGGACTTATTGTGAACTTGGACATGCAGGCCCCGCTTTTGATTGGGTGTGATGTAAGAAACATGACAGCAGAAACTCATGAGATTCTAACAAATAAGGAGGTCATTGCTGTAAACCAAGGTGACTTTACTCCCTCTGCCAATTTTTGAAGGCATAATTTCAGGATATTTCCACCTTTCTGGCATTTATCTTCACATATTCAGTTCGACATGTCCGTAAAACTAAGCAAACAGGGATTGTCTTTTTTTGCAGACCCGCTTGGGGTTCAGGGAAGGAAAGTTCAAAGTTATGGAACTGATGGCTGCCTACAGGTCCCTCCTACTCTATTGTGTGTTTTTAGTATGCCTAATGAATTTATATCTCAGTTAAGATAGAACTATTGATTGTTTTAGGAAAATTGTATCTATCATTTAGAACAAAGAGTATCATGCCTTCGCATAGCATGTTAATTGAAAAGAATTAATATTCACATAATTAGTTCTATTGAAATTTGATGCACAACAATTTCTTAGTGCAGAAATATGGCTAGGTCTATATTCAATGAGCCTATGACATATCTGGCTAATAGAAGTCTTTTAACTCAAATAAACGCTGAAGTGTGCCGGTTTCTGCTTAGCATTTCTAGTTAATTGACTCTTATTATTTTCAGGTCTGGGCTGGTCCTTTATCTGGACACCGCTTGGCTGTTATTCTCTGGAATCGTTGTTCAAAAGCTGCAACTATCACAGCTAAATGGGATGCACTTGGGCTAGAATCTGGCACCAGTGTTTTGGTGCGAGACTTGTGGCAGGTGAGGAAACTGAATTACATCGATTATGCAGGTTTCATAATAACTGTAGAGACATTTCAGAAAAACTCTTTTTCCTAGTCATGCCTCACAAGTATGAAGTATCAATGACACTCGTGTTTGGTTTCATACTTTATTTGGTTGGTGTTTAGTTGCTCATTAGATTATTAGAAGCCTTTCAAGTTCTTCAGTATCACTAGCATCTAGTAGGCAGAACCTTCACATGGTTGCATGGACATGCCTTGTGTTTCATGTTCATTTTAAAATTGCTTGACCCTGACTTGGTAGCTCAGGAGCAATATTTTTCATATCACAATATAGACGTTCAAATAAATTGGAGCAAACAGCCATTTATATGACCAAGTTGTATATGGGTGTAGGACTTTTGAGTTGGTTAGAGAGTGGGTTTGTTTGTTTATAATTTATAAAACTTGTTTTGTGCATTTTTTTTTCCCTCTCGAACTTTAGCGTGTTGCTTACTTGGGATCCTTTTGGCTTGCAGCACAAAAATGTTACAGGAGATTTCATGGCATCATTTGGTGCTCAAGTTGATACTCATGATTGTGCGATGTACATTTTTACTCCTAAAAAAATTTCACATGCTGAAATCTAGCGTCTTGTACAAACTGCAATTCAAGTTCACGGTGTGTTTCCACTCTTGCATGCACTTCTTAACTGTAATGCATCTAATTCCTGTGTATATGAGAAGAAGAATGTTGTTGTGACATTATGTCAATACCTTGCGGTTATTTAATGCTTAGTGTACTATGACCCTGTAGAAACTCACAATGGAACTTGCAAAACATTATTCAGACATTTATGCATAATGAATTCTAGTGCAACAGTTACGTTTGTCATATGGGTTGTAAGGCGTTCTGTCCGTCTTTAATGGTGAAAGACATCCAACTCAATGTTTCACAGAGCAGCTGTTCATCTTCTACTTATTATTGTTTTTTTTTTTTTTATCAATGGCATGGAGTTTTCATTAGTGATAACATTTGTTTAGAAAGGCTGTATTAAGCCACAGTAACAGGGCAGCTGCTGTACTGTTCATTATGAGCTTTTTATCTTCGTTTCCGATAGAGTATTTCTGAATAGGGATGGCGACAATGAACCATTAAAATTCTCCAGACAATTAATTGCCTGTAATGTAAGGCATTTTCCCCCCCTTGTATAATCTCCTAAAAAGGGGATTGGGATAATTGCATGTAAAACAAAAACACATTTCCTACTTGATCACCCAGAAAGTGGGAGATGAAAAAGTACCCATCTTAAAAGAAGCATCCTCTTCAAACAGTCTATGTATTATTCCGACATAGTTAAGGGAAAAAAAAGAGGAGGCCAAAAACAAAATTTGTTTTGAAGGATTCTGAGATGAGTTACTCTATGTAGGCAAAGATCTACGTCAAAATATCATCAGCTTCCTGTTCTACTATAGATTCCATCTTTCTACCTCGACTCTTCTCTAATGCATTACCAGAAGGTGGGGTTGTGAGTGTTGTTTGAGAACCCTGCAATGCCAAAAGAACAAGGTGAAACTTAGAATATTGTATATGGTTTCAAAGGCCTTAATATGCTGAAGGATACTGCCCCCACCGTTGTTAGTCACTAATGATTCCTGTTGCTTAAGCATACCCATTTTTTTAACTAGCAGGCGTTTTGTCCGAAGTGGATGGTACCCCAGATTCCATTTGCATCCCTGATAAAGGCGGAGCTGATGGAGATGATAAATGACTGAGAGTTCCAAACTGAATACTTTGTAAGGAGGTAAAGGATTCCTTAGTCTCCGTGGACTGCAAAATGGGATGACTAGACTGATTGATTTCTGATGTCATGGAGTTCTCATGGCAGGGAAGAAGTGGGAATTGATCCGGTGAAAGATTCAAGCAGCTGCCATTCTCACCGTTTTCTGCTCCCCTTTTGAATTTATCCAATGATAGATCAAGGCAGCAACCATTATTACTCTTTGCCTCTGGGACACCTTCGACTTCCTCAGCCTTTTGAGGTGAGTTTAGAGAACTATAATTTGGAGAATCCATCTTCATCCGTGACATTATATCTCTGCAAGGGTGATAGATCTGTAAAATTCAAGAATTTTCATTAATTTCAGTCACTGACCTATATCCATTTTGGACTAGAGTCAAGAAGCTCAACTGTTTTGACAGATTAACAGCAAAATTCAGATTTACCACCTTAGGAATGTATGTGCCTGTTCCTCGTGACTTGCCCATTTCATCAATACTAGTAGCAGTCGCATATATCTTTGAAGCATAGGGGTGATGGTGCTGCACTCTTGGGACAAATACATTTGTGCCTCTTGGGGAGAAAACGTTCTGCCTGCATCTCAGGAACTGCAGGTCCCAAGTACATTTCTGCGGGAATTGAGAAGTTGGTGATGAGGGAGTCATCTGGGAAGAAACAGGCAGTGAATAATTGTGAAACCACTGGTCCTGTAGCAGAAAACTATAGTAATTGTCACAGTTTCCTCTGAGATTAGATGACTCAGATCTTCCAGTGCCAAATGCAGGTACAGGAACTACTGCGTCTGGCCTTTCTCCCTTTCCATTCCGCTCCAAAGTATTCACGAAAAAGTTCTCTAATCCTTCACCCATGCGTTCGCCTGGTAGCATAAAGATTTCTCCAAGTCTTTGAGCCCCATAGGAAAGAGCACATTTTATACGGTGGAAATTGCCTGCAAAGAGATGGATGGATTTTTATGAACTGAGAACCTATAGAACTAATAATGATTATGATTACTCCATATTCAACCTCCACAAATATAAATGAATCCAGAATCTAACTCACCTCTACACATAAAGATGACTATAAAATTATGTATAATATACACGTGTTAATTAGTGTGTCTGTGGGAACACGTTTTCATGAGCATGTGAATAAATATAGAAGTCTACATGTAAAATCAGATAATTTTCAAGCATCGATGGTATAGAAAATGCCTACTACATTTCCTAACATTCAAACATCTTGCTAGAGGTATATTCTTGTGTCATGACCAGAGTAAAAATGAGGTATGAATATCAGAAGTCTGTTGGTAGAAGCTGGCATGCAAGCCATCCACAACACCTATTGTTTACCCATTAAATTGTGGCGGTTCTCCAAAAAGAGCAAGAATTTCCACGCCCTCATAAGGAAGTTAATTTGAAGATGATATGCAGTATGCACAAGATCCTTGAGATCTAGATATTCACCCAATATTATCTTTAGCATCTTTTATTTATACCTTTGCTGACACTACGCCCTAAGTTGTTACTGTCTTTTAAAGGATCCAAAATGTTGAGATGCTTAATAGAAAATTCATGGCCTCCATTATCAACAGCTTTTATGGGTACTGAGTAATTCTCTTTGCATCTCCTCAGAAATTCTGGAATGAGCAATAATCCATTCCCATTATCTGGTGACTCTGCTGCAATGACCACAGAAAAGAATATATCAACTTGAGACTCCGAAGGGAATTAGTAACTGATAAGGTTTTGCTGGACAATCAGTCTGCTTACCCACAATTTTTGGTAGGGAAGATAATGCAACAGGACCAGTAATGGTGACACAATAGTTTTCCCAATCAAAAGTGCTATAGTACTCCAAAAATCTATGTAGTACCTGTAAACAGAAATCAAAAGTTGACTCATTCATCTGCGGACACACACAAGAAATTCTGGAATTAATATACTCACTGTTAGAGGCCCGGGTAGTGATGAATGGAAGGCATTTATGATATACAGGACCAATATTTCTAATGCATAAGTTGAGAGCAAGCCATGGTGGGCCCCAAGAATACGGCTTTCATAAAAACACCAGGCTTTGATTAAAATGATACTGTGTTTGAGGAGATGATCTTTCCCAATAAGTTGGTCAACCTGAGAAATGGTTACATCCATATAAGACTAAGAAAGGTAACTAAAAGAGCAGAAGGGAATTGCTTTTCACAAAGAAGCATTAAGGCAAGAGTTTTAGGTCAACAAAAATTTGAGAAAAAGAAATCCATCATTTGCCGATGACATTAAACTGAAAGACTCTTAAGCAACAACGAAAGAAAACATATATTAAAGATAATATCATAAGGAGTGTGTAACATCACATTTGCATAGATAACAAATATACATTTATAACACTATAAAGCATTCACTGAATGAGAATGGTAGAGACAAGAAATTCAAGATGAATGAGTGGAAAAAGGAGAAAAAATTAGATACACAATGAGCACAGCTGTAAGAATGTAAAGTAACACCAGCTTAAGTCAGTGCCAGTTCCCATGAAGACTTCCATTTTCAAAATTAATCCTAAAGAGAACATTATACTCTCACAGCATAAGGAAACAATGCCTTGAGAAAATGGTGTAAAGAAAAGCCATAGCATCACATTAGTGTAACCATGTACTAACTGCTATTCCCTCTCCAATAGTAAGACACTGTAACTGGTATTGTTTTAGGAAAGCAAGCTACTCCATAAACTCGATGCAAAGGGTAGAAGAGCAACATACCTGCTCCAGAAAGCAAAGAGCACAGAGCCCTGCCATTTGATTGAAAGATATGTCAACTGATATATTCTTCACAGAACATTTTAGGACCTTAACCTGTCATCCAAAATGGCAAAGTTCATAACATTGTAAATCCCTGATCTGATATCATTTTAGGCAATTAATTATCCCACAAGCTCAATATTAGTAGAGTGCATCAATGCTACACACTTGACCACATAGACCATTCACAAAAAGGTAAATTTACATCTCTTGCTCGACTTCTCTAAGTTGTGCACTCCCTTGCTCATATTTTCACTCACATGTGAGCTGGGGTTGGAAAAAGGCATTACTGAAATGATGTGGAAGCATGTGCATCTGTAGACTATTAGCTCAAAGGTGAAACATGACTGATACTGGAGTCGACTACAAAGTAATGACCCTACAATAGAAGGCTTAGAGTCAAGAAAATTAACCTGTGCTTGTATATATCGTACATCTTTTACTTCAGATGCAGAATCCTGCTCTTCATATGTGAGGATATTGCGGACTTCTCTAGCCAGATCCTCTTCCATGTTTTGATTACAGAGAGCAGTTAAATCAATATCTCCATCAGGAAGATATGTTTTTAATGGTACTGATCCAAATGGAAAGACCTGTTAAAATGCATAAAATTAACTTCATATTCA
>CANYLF010743246.1:0-19596 GCA_948193215.1 Bocquillonia castaneifolia
AAATTTGGGAATAAGTATCATGAAAGCACTATTTAGTCCTCGTGGCAGTGTAGCATATCTGTAAAAATTCTGAAAAATCAGAAAAATGTCATCTTTGATAAGATGCCAAACCTTTTTATAGAAGAAGAAATTGAATCCGTCCGGACCAAGGGCTCTGTTGCTATCACATGTTTTCAGTGTAGAATTGATCTTTTCAATAGAAAATAGAGAAATGAGAACTTGGGATCGTGTAGCTGTGATCTTCTTGAAATTCAAAGGAGAAAGTGAATAAGAAATTTTTGTAATGCCTTTGAACAATGATGAGTAGTAGTCAATCACTAGTCGATGGATTTCTTCTTTGGTGGTTACTAATTCATGACCATTATAAAGAGAAGTAATATGATTGAATTTGTAATGAGATGAGGCTAGGGAGTGAAAATAGCTCGTATTTTGATCCCCTAACTTGATCCAATTTGATCTGGATGTCTGCTTCCAAAAGGACTCATTCATTCTATTCCAATGCCACAAATCAGAACGTAAGGAATTAAGCTTAATCTGCTCCTCTTGATAAAGGCCTTTGTAATCTGAGATTTTTTCCATCTATTCAATATTACTCTGTAGCTCATCAATTTTTAGTTTAAGGTTCCCAAATTCTTCACGATTCCATTTTGAGCTAGTGATTGACTACTACTCATCATTGTTCAAAGTGTAGAAACCAAGAGGGGGATGAATTGGTGCGGAATTAGAAATTAAAAAAAATGATACAAGAATGGATTAGGGAAGAAAAGAAGACCACAAAAGATTTATAGTGGTTCGGACCCAACTTGTCCTACATCCACTCTCCCAAATACACAATTTGGGGTTCCACTATCCACCAAGGATAACAAGGAGATTTACAAGGCTATCTCCAACCTTTACAATGAGTTTTACTCAAGGCTAACTCATAAACCCTAGTGTTTCCAAGAGGCTAACACCAAACCTTTACGATGAGTTTTACCTAAAGCTAACTCACAAACCCTAGTATTTCCAAGAAGCTAACACCAAACATTTACAATGAGTTTTATAAATGGCTAACTCACAACCATCCCTAGTGTTTCCCCAATTCACAAAGAATTGACACTAGTACAATGGATAACTAATTCACTCAACCCAAGCAACAAATGCTCTAGAGTTCTAGCTACACATAACCAAACAGCCAAATAATTACAAATGATTGAAAAATAAGTTTACAAGAGTTTGGCTATCAAAGAATTAATGTTCTTACTAGAAGAACATTTATGATAGGTATTTATAGCCAAAATACCAAAAACTAGCTGTTAGAAACAACCCTAAGTGTGTCTCTAGCGGTTAGTTGCTTTTTCCAATAAAAGCACTAAAAACTATCAGCTCGCGGGCGCGGATTGATGGTCACTGCCGCGATCTTTCCAACGGCTAGTTTTTTCAGGGACTCCATTGAATGTCGCGGGGGCGACATCTCTAACCGCGGGCATGAAATCTTTGGACAGGGGATGCCTTTGAGAGTGGCTCTCTGCTTGATCAAACCGCAGGAGCGATTCTCTAACTGCGGGCGTAAAATCACCGGGCAGAGAATGCCATTGAAAGAGCGGCTAGATTACCTGGGGAAGCGGCTTGATTTCATTGATGAACGGCTTCTGTCTGATCAAATAGCAGGGGCGATTTAGTCCATCACGGGCACGACTTTGAACCTTCAGAAAGGGGCTCTCTGTTTCTCAGATCGCGGGTGCGACTTGGTATGTCGCAGGCGCGAATCTATGTGTACAGAGGCCTTTTAAGTTCTCACCAAAAAGTTTGGACGCGGTTTCCATTTTACGGGCGAACTATGTCGCTGGTTGCGGGGGCGATCCTCACATTGTGGGCACAATATATAGCCGCGGGCGCGGATTCCCTTATCACGGGCGCAGTTTGCAGGAGTCATTCAAAACTAGCTTGGTTGAAAACCTACCTACTTAGGAACTTTGTTAGATAAAGATAAAGGGTTGTTAAACTCAAAATAAGGTGGATTGATGCCACAGAAGACAACAATATTATTTAGTGAATCTGAAGAGGATTTTGTTGATGTTCTCTTAGTTTTTTTAACAATGCCCATGTAACCATCATTAAGCTAATTCATAATCGCCTTCCAACAACATTATGATTGCATGAACAAAGAGAATATTTGGCTCAGGAAACGATGAGGTAACTAGTAAATATAGGGACCCATCTCATTGATAATTTATATAAAAATAAATAAAACATATAAAAAATTAATGTATTTAATGTGATAATTCATAATGGGTCTCATATTCTTTATTCTTTAACCCTATTAACCCTCTCTAGAAAAGGGTAACATTTAATGCCCTATTTTGGATTAACTTTTAACCTGTAAAAACTTCCCTCTTCTCAAAAAAAAAAAAAAAAAATACTAACAACACTAAATTTTAACCCATTTACCCTCGTACCAAACACACCCTCATGGTAAAAGAAAAAGAAAAACCATGCAAGACCAGAGAAGTAAAGAAATAATTCAGAATATGAATATGGTGCTTGTTCCAAAAGATATGCTTGTATCAGTTATTGCTTTGAGCTGCTTAGCCTTGGCGATACAAATAACTGCTGCTGCTGTCTCTCAACATGAGGGTATCTTTTCTTTTCTTCATTTCTTATTTGTTTATTTTTTTCATGGTAATGACTAAGCTGGTCTAAACTACTGGTATTGTGTGTGTAATAAATAGTGAATGCTCTCAATCAAATAGCCCAAAAAATGGGAGCTAGTGCGTGGAGTTTCAGTATTGATAGTGAATGTGTTAGTGAAGCGGGTCGATCAATAGTGCGCCAACAAGACATCAACTGTACCTGCAAACCACCGGACAACAGTAGTTGCAACATTGAGTCCTTATAAGTTGCCATTTAATTATGGCTGTTTAATTAGTTTACTGTATCATTCAAGAAAAAAGAATGCAAGATTTGGCTCACAATATATCACCATGAGATCTCAAAGTTCATTCAAATAGAAAAGCTAGCAACTCGTATTTGTTCAGCAAAAGGCTAACTGGTGTCAAATTTGTTATTAGGGTTGCCTTAATTAATCTGCATGTTTCTATTGAAACTATTGATTCTTGAATTTCAGGGTAATCGAGAAATTTAGTCTTCAAGGACAACTTCCCTCTGAAATCAACCAGCTTCACTCTCTTAAGCACATGTGAGCATACTGTATCCTTAATTTTGCCTGCGTTTTTATTTATGGCCTTCTTGTTTTTACAAATGAAATCAACAGACTAACTTATCAATATAATAGAATGAAGGAGACCAAGATTGAACTTGTCTTCGTATTTTATTGTTTTGGAAATATACAAACATATTTTTTTTTTATCTTCTCTGCTTTTCTTTTTTTGTTTTTTAATTTTAAAAAAAATTATCTCTGTCTCTGGATATTGTTAAGTAATAAGAATCAGGTGCTTGGAGTCAATGTTTTCCTGTTGCAGTGATTTTGCTTACAATAATTACCTTAATGGTTCCATACTACAAGAATGGTCTTCAATGCAACTGAAGTCTATGTAAGCTTCATTCACTTCTTATTTATTTGTCTCCATTTTTTATTGAATGGAATGCACAATGTGTCACATTGGATTAACCCTGCAGCAATTGTGCAGTTCTCTTTTAGTAAACAGGTTATCAGGGAACATTCCTAGCTATTTAGGTGACTTCACCAATCTTACATACTTGTAAGTTCAGAAATTCGTACAATGCTGAATTGTTTGACATTGATGATTATATTCCTGAAACTGAAGACAGGTTATAAAAATGATTAGGAGTATTGATTTACAAGTATTAGTTAGAAGCAAAGCTGAAAAACCTGACTGATTTGTAAGCTTTTAACTATGAAAATGAGAAGCTCCCTTGTTTCATTAATATTGTGTTCTTGAAAAAGTATTAGTTAGATATACACAAAATAACGTAAAATATAAACTAAATACGTTCTACAACATAATGCAGCAGGATAAGTGACAACAACTTAAATGGGAGCATACCTGATTTCATTGACAGCTCGCATCAGCTCAAAAGACTATAAGATCCTTTTCTCCTTAGAGTTTACAAAAGTAGACATCATTGTATATATATACACACTATTCACGGAAAGTTTTCTTATTTTTGCTTAGAGAAATCCAAGCCAGTGGACTGAGAGGACCCATTCCAACATCAATCTCCCGTTTGGAAAAGTTGTGAGTGAAAAAATTTCAAAGAGATCAAAATTTCAAAGCCCTTTCATCCCTTGAACTAAAAGAGAATGTTTTTCTTTTAATTTTTTTTAATGTTTTTGGATATGATTTTTCAATAATCTGATATGCAGGCGGATTAGTGACATAAATGGAACATCTCAGTGTTTCCCAGATCTAAGAAGAATGATGGGCGGCTGTATGTTTACTGAATTATTTTCTGTAATGTTCAAGGTTTAATTATTTACTGTATGGTTAGTGTATTTGACAAAATTATATTGAATTTCCAGAGTCTTGAGGAACTGCAATATTTTTGGAGAAATACCTGATCACATCTGGAAATTGAAGAACCTGACAACTCTGTAAGTTCAGTACATAAATAATGTTCAAAAATTTCCATTGATATGTTATTCTTCAAAAACTTGATACAACTGACAAACTAACAACTAAAGTGTACTAAAAAGCAAATAGTACTCCTTTCTACATGCTTCCAACTGTAAAATATAGGTGACGGAAGAAACCTTGCTTTGTATATCATACTAGTCAACAAAAAAGGCGGGAATAAGCCATTAAGAATTAATCAGAGCAGAACTACAACATATTCCCATCCTTTATATTGGTGGGACATGGATAGAGGAGTTAAGAGCAAAATGATAAACTCTCTTAAACACATGAACACGAACAAACTTGCGATGACAGAATAGCAAGAATATGAAAGGGAAAAAGCAAAGAAATTTGAGTTTAAGACATAACACGCTCACAATTCTTAAATTCAATACATATATTTACAGAAGCACATCACTAGAGCTGCTTTACATTCCTCTTTACAAGCTTAAAATTTCCCTCCAATTGCAGTTGAACACATGCACTTTCCATGAATATAAATCTCCAACACATTGCCATATTAGTTGCTTTCTATTTTGCTTTGTCTGTCTTTTACTTCTGTTGCACTTTCTGCTCTATTTTGCATCATCATTTGCTGCCTTCATCCCTTGCATTTGCACCATTATGACATCCTAAGTGCCACATTAACCATGCTCCAACATATATATCTTCAGCAGAAATCCCGGCTTTAATAACTTGAGAGGGAAGCTTCCTAGAGAAATTACCATTGAAGGGATATTATTTCTGTGAGTTACATGTCCAAATTCTAGATTTTAGAATGAAAGTTCATTGGGTCCAGCTCACTGATTGCTTGTACTCTTGTACAGGTTTTTAAGTCACAATGTCCTCAATGAAAGCATTCCAGTCTTTAAGAAAGAAACGGATGCGTATGGTTCTTGCCACTAATTAGATACTTAATTTTTTTGTTCTTCCTTTTGTTTGAGTAATATGTAAATATCTACCTTAATCTTCAACCAGCTGTTATTTGCCTTCTAACTTTCTATGTTTGGTTGATAGCAAAGAGAAAAAAAGTAAAAAGATTGAAAGCTTTTCCAGCCTCATCTTTCTTTTCTTTTTCCAACTCAGGGATCTTTCGTATAATAATTTCACTAGACAAAGTGCAGCGCCTGCTTGTCAGCAAACATCCGTTAACTTTATCCGAAGTTCTTCAATGAGAAATGACTTGTAAGTTGCTCTTCTGTAATTTTTTCCCCTCATTTCTGAAGACACCTGTAAACTAGATAAACAAAGCACTCTTTAGAGTATCATTCTTTCCATGACAGCGACATAAATCTGTGGATGATACTGATACTGAACTTGCATAATATCCTTATTGATGCTAATTATGCATGTTTCTTTCTTTTCTCGACTTAATTAGACGTGGGGCATGCATGGAGGATTTTACATGTGATCAATGTAAGTATTTTATTTGGAAATTTGTAAATATCTCACAAGTTACACCACTAATTCATATATGTTTTGACATCTCTTGGCAGATCGGGATTATGTATATGTTTTTTTTTTTTTTTATAGGTGGTGAATTACCGGAGTATTTTAGGTCCCGTTTTATAGTTGCTCAGATTAATCTCCGGTTGAGAGAAGCCCTAATTGGAGCAACCCTCTCCCAGCGGGGGTGAGACTCGAACTCAAGACCTCCCTTGAGAGTAGCACCCTTATCAAATGGCTTTGTCACTGAACCAACGCCCCGTTAGTTGGGATTATGTGTATGTAAATTGTGGTGGAAATGATGTGACAGTTCATTCACTTATGAAGGAGATGCTAGAGATAGTGGTGGTGCTGTAAGATTTCATCAATACAGCAGTAATGGGGATTTAGTAGCACAGGTGATTTTCTGGATGACAACTGTTGGAAAAAATTTTCCTATTATTTTGCGGAACTACCTTTGATGAAAATAATAAAAATAATCAAACAACGACAAAAATTTAACAAGAAAGGGATTTACGTGGAAAACTTCAAAACCGGAGAAAAATCATGGCCGTTGTCAAAAGATAACCGAGAAAAATATTCACTATGTGAAAAATTGTTACAACCACACAATACAAAATACAATATTTTTTTCACACCTAAAACCCAAGAAAAATGCCTAGAGGGTACCTAGAGAATTTTTCCCAAACCCTTTAACCCTCAAAATTTTCGTGAATTTTAACATACCCGACTGACTCACCCACATCTCATAGCTCTCAGCGTGCTTGTGTATGCTGTGTTTTCAGATGAATTGCAAATGAAAGGAGAAGGCCTATTTATAAGCAAAGTCCTCTTATGTGGGCCCTACAGAACTGAAAACAATCTCCACCATGATTTTAAAAAAATACTCGCTACTAAAATATTGTTTGATATCGACAATCATAATTCTTAAACAATAATTATCATACTCCACCATAAAGAGTTTACCCACTTGAAATTAATACCAACTCCAAGAATTTCACGTTTGAAAAATACCTGCCACCCACAACATTGTCTATCACCTATAATCATAATTCTTAAATAAGAATTATCATACTCCATGATAAAGAGTATATCCACTTGGAATTAATACCAACTCCAAGAATTTTACCTAAGCCCATGTTGAAAAAACTGCTAATAACTTATGGTGTAACTTCCATGCTGATTTTTTTCGAAAGTTCATTAGCCATTGACATTTCTCTGTTCCACCACACAGCTTACACAATCATCAGCCAATGCCCGTGTGTAAATCCGTGGACATACTACCAATCATATGTCCTTTTTATCGCATCTCCAGTGGCAGCAATCACGCCATGATGACATATATTATTTTTTAATGAAATTCTCTATCTCCCTCTTCTAGGGAGACAACATTGATAGCACCATCTTCTTCTTTGGAGCTATTGGCCGAGCCAGCTCCACTTACAGTTCTTCTTTACGCGACTAGTTTGACTACATCCTCAGTATACAACTTTCTTCACAGAGTTCTTCTTCTTCTCATGCTCAAAAACAACAAACACTATATTTTTTGAAGATTTACTTTCTCCAATCATTCTTTTTTCTTCAGAAATTAACTTACTCTCCATGTCCTAGACAACTACAGTTTCCTTTCCATACATTAAAATGGGTTTCATGTGTTTGTAGGAAGGTAGAAGAGACAAGATGAGTCACAGAGTTTTATCCTCCTCATCTATTTTAATTCCAAAAGTCTTCAATTCAGAAATGGCCCCATTCAGGAAACTCACATTATCTGAAATTTTTGTACTTTCCTCCATCTATAATTTATAAAATTACTCCTTCAAATAAAGCCTATTTGAAACATTATTTGTCTGGCACAATTCTTCAAGCTTATCCCAGATCTCCCTTGTTAAAGATAGTTCAACCACATTAGCAAGAACATTATTTGCTAAACAGAGACGAATTTGACTAGCAGCTTTCATGTCTAGCTCCTTTCAGTCTTTATCCCTCATCGTGAAATTTTCTAAGTCTCCATTGTTGTCAGTAGACACTTCTAGATCTCTTCTGCTAGTCAAAGGGACTGACCTTCCCTTCAATACTTTGTACAATCCAGACTGGATTAGCACATCCTTGACTTGTACTTGCCATAAGCCAAAATTAATTCTCCCATCAAATTTCTTAATATCAAATTTTATTGTTGACATTTTTTCCTGATCTTATATTAGTGTATAGCGCAAACTAAAACTCCACCTCACCAAAGGTACTTGTAGGCCTTAAAAAAATAAATGATAATCTAACTTATTTTCAGATGTGGAGGGTCTACTTTAGTGGTAACCACGGTGCATACGATAAGTAGATATTAATACCACAATAAGGCTCTAATACCAGATGTTGAAAAAAAATCCCCTATTATCTCGCGGAACTACCTTTGATAAAAATAATAAAAATAGTCAAATAAACACAGAGAAATTAACAAGATAGGGATTTACGTGAAAAACTCCAAAACTGAAAAAAAACTACGGTCGTTGTCAAAAGATAACGGAGAAAAATATTCAATATATGGAAAATTGCTATAACCACACAATACAAAATACAATATTTTTCTCACACCCAAAACCCCAAAAAAAATACCTAGAGGGTACCCAAAGAATTTTTCCCAAACCTTCTAACCCTCATAATTTTCTTGAATTTTAATACACCCGACTGACTCACCCACACCTCACAGCTCTCAGTGTGCTTGTGTGTGCTGTGTTTTTGGATGAATTGTAAATGAAAGGAAAAGGCCTAATTATGGGCAAAGTCTTCTTATGCAACAACAATTGACAAGTTGCAAGCAAATTTTGGTGCTTATACAATTGCCGCAACTTTTGACAATTTATTTCCTTTTTATTTTAATTTTTTTTAATAATCATTCATGTGGGCCCTATGGGACCCACAATAGGCACCAATATTTGCTTGCAATTTGTCAATTGTTGTTGCATAGGAGGACTTTGCCTATAAATAGGTCTTCTTCTTTCATTTGCAATTCATCTGAAAACACGGCACACAAGCACACTGAGAGCTGTGAGGTGTGGGTGAGTCAGTCAAGTGTGTTTTAAATTCAAGAAAATTGAGAGGGTTAAAGGGTTTGGAAAAATTCTTTGGATACTCTCTGTGTATTTTTCTTAGGTTTTGGGTGTAAGAAAAATATTGTATTTTGTATTGTGTGGTTGTAATAGTTTTCCGAATAGTGAATATTTTTTGGTTGTCTTTGGACAATAGCCGTGCTTTTTCTCCAGTTTTGGAGTTTTTCATGTAAATTCTTGTCTTGTTAATTTCTCTATAGTTGTTTGACTATTTTTATTAAAGGTAGTTTCGCAAGCTAATAGAAGAATTTTTTCCAACAACTGCTATCAGAACCTTATTGGGGTGTTAATATATACTTATCACATGTTCTGTGGTGGCCAGTAAGGTGGAACCTCCACATCAAAAAATAAGTTAGATTATCATTTATTTTTTTAACGCCTACAAGTACCTTTGGTGCGGTGGAGTTTTAGTGTGTGCTTTACACTAAAATAAAATCTAGAAAAAGTGTTAATAACAAAATTTGATATTAAGATATTTGATGGGAGAATTAATTTTGCTATATGGCAGGGGCAAGTGAAAGATGTGCTAATCCAGTTTGGATTGTATAAAGTATTGAAGGAAAGGTCAATCCCTTTGACTAGCGGAAGAGATTTAGAATTGTCCAGTGACAGCAGTGGAGACTTATGAAATCCCACGATGAGCGATGAAAATTGGGAGGAGCTGGATATGAAAGCTGCTAGTCAAATTCGTCTTTGTTTAGCAAAGAATATCCTTACTAATATGATTGGACTATCTAAAACAAAGAAGATTTGGGATAAGTTTGAAGAATTGTGCAAACAAAGAGTGTTTCAAATAGGCTTTATTTGAATGAGCAATTTTATAAATTGCAGATGGAGGAAGGTACAATAGTTCCAGATCATCTGAGTGTCCTGAATGAGATTATTTTTGAATTGGAGACTCTTGGAGTTAAAATAGATGAGGAGGATAAAGCCCTGCGACTCATCTTATCTTTTCCACCTTTCTACAAACACATGCAATCCATTTTAATATATGAGAAGAAAACTGTAGTTTCCTTGAAGGTGGCGAATAAATTAATTTTTGAAGAAAAAAGAATGATTGGAGAAAGCAGATCTTTAGAAAACTTAGTGTTTGCAGTTTGTGAGTATGGAAAGAAGAAGAAGAACTTTGTGAAGAAAGTTGTATACTGGGGATGTGGTCAAACTAACCATGTAAAGAATAACTATAACAACGGTGGAGCCGGTTCGGCCAATAACTCCAAAGAAGAAGATGGTGCTATAAATGTTGTCTCACTGAAAAGGAAGATGATGAATTTCATTAAAGAATAATATATGTCCTCATGGCATGATTGCTACCATTGGAGATACAATGAAAGAAGATAAATGATTGGTAGCATATCCACGGATTTACACATGAGCATTAGCTGATGATTATGCAATAAGTGTGGTGGAACAGAGGAATGTCGATGGTTAATGAACTTCCGAAAAATCAGTATAGAAGTTACACCATTATTTATTAGCAGTTTTTTTTGACATAGGCCGAGGTGAAATTCTTGGAGTTGGTATTAATTCCAAGTGGATATACTATTTATCATGGAGTATGATAACTCTTATTTAAGAATTATGATTGTCGGTAATAGACAATGTTTTGTGTAGCAGGTATTTTTTTAAAATTTTTAGAGTTAGTATTAATTTTAAATGGGTGTACTCTTTATGATAGAGTATGATAATTCTTGTTTAAGAAATACAATTGTCGGCAGACAATATTTTGGTAGCGGGTATTTTTTTAAAAATCATTGTGGAGATTGTTGTGGATCCCGTAGGGCCCATATGAATGATTATTAAAAAACATTTACTCTAATGTCAAAAGTTGTGTCCAATATGGGAAAATGAATGGGCATCGAAATTTGCTTACAACTTGTCAATTGTTGTTACATAAGAGGTCTTTGGCTATAAATAGGCTTTCTACTTTAATTTGTAATTCATCAAAAAACACAACACACACAAGCAAACTAAGAGCTGTGAGGTGTGGGTGAGTCAGTCAGGTGTGTTTTAAATTCGAGAAAATTATGAGGGTTAGAGGTTTAGAAAAAATTCTCTGTGTATTTTTCTTGGGTTTTGGGTATGAGAATTAATTATGCATTATGGCTAGTGCAAGTCAAGGATGTGCTAATCTAGTCTGGATTGTACAAAATATTGAAGGGAAGGTTAATCCCTTTAACTAGTGGAAGATATTTATAAGTGTCCAGTGACAGTAGTGGAGACTTAGGAAATCCCACGATGAGCAATGAAGACCAGGATGAGCTAGACATGAAAGCTGCTAGTCAAATTCATCTCTGTTTAGCAAAGAATATAGTTGGACTATCTATAACAAGGGAGATCTAGGATAAGTTTGAAGAATCAAAGAGTGTTGCAAATAGGCTTTATTTGAAGGAGCAATTTTATAAATTACAGATGGAGGAAGGAAAAAAAATTTCAAATCATCTGAGTGTCCTGAATGGGATTATTTCTGAATTGGAGACTCTTGGAAGTAAAATAGATATGGAGGATAAAGCACCGTGACTCATCTTGTCTCTTTCATCTTTCTACAAACATATGTAACCCATTTTAATGTATGGGAAGGAAACTATAGTTTTCTCGGAGGTGACGAGTAAATTAATTTTTGAAGAAAAAAGAATTATTGGAGAAAGTAGATCTTCAGAAAACTCAGTGTTTGTTGTTTGTAGGCACCTGATTTTTGGATGCAGGTACGTGGAAGCAACGCAGGAGCTTAGTGATGAATACGGTCTAGTTTGAGCCACTCTATTACCCTGTTTCTCGTAGAAATGAGCCGGAGGATTGAAAATAATTTCATTTTGTTTTCAAAAATGAATTTCCAGCCTATTGATGGTTCGGTCGCACCTTCCAATGAACCGGCTGAACCTTCATGAATTTGGATCAAGCCCACATTTTACAGAAGCTCATTTGGACTAAAAGGATCTACTAGAACCTTGATGATCATTCGGCCGAATGATCATGAAAGATACAACCGGATCATCTATTTGATATAATAGGTTTTGAGGCAGAATGCACGAACCAGTAGAGTACTCGAGACCAATAGCCTACACCGGCTTATCCCCAACATTTTTAACAGGGGGGGGGGGGGAGAACAGAGAGAGATAGACGAAAGGATGAGAAAAAATTAACATTTCTAAAACTCTGATTTTCTACAAATCCATTTTCTTGTTCTGCTGAGTTTCCGAACGAGGAAACTTTTTCAATCCAGATGCTCATTTTTCTACCCAAAAGCGGTACACTCTCACATTCTGAGTGCAACCTACCATCCATGAATCATCCATACGTCAAAATAAGCATATTTTTCTATTTACTTGGTTCTGTTTATCTCAATGTAATCTTTCATACTTCATAAACTAATTTTGTTTTATCTTTTAATCATATATACGAGGTCCTGAGGAAGCCAGAATGATGTAGGAATAGGTGAATCCAAGTTTGGGACTCTGTAACCCAAGCTTTGAACCGAAAATGATGATTAGGTTCAAAAGCTTGGGTTACTCAAAAGAACCATCAACAAAGGCTGTAGGAGGATCCTTAGACACATCTTAAGGCTTTGTTATCATTTTTAGTCAATATTTATGAGAATTTGTAATAATACAGGGAAATCCATATTCAAGACTTTAATTACAGGTTCAGCCGGATCATCAAGTGCTAACCGGATGTCCCACTTTAAAGAGTTAAATCTGAAGTTCGGCCCGGGCATGATCCGACCAAACCTATGCAATGGTCCGGCCGAACCATCTCGTCCCTGGAGGAAATAATTATTGTGGATCGACTGTTTTGAAGATTCGAGGTCGACTGATAAGTCCTCTTCGGGATGGATCAGTCGATCGATAAGATTTCCTGGCCCTAATTAAATTACAGTCAATCACCTAGAATTAACTGTTGAAATAATTAATCGAACACTTAATATAAACTCGGTAATCAGTAGAATAAAAATGGTAGAAAATTATTTCACATTTCCTTTCTTTAAAGGCATATGTATATTTCTGCCATTCATTTTTTTGGGTAATAAATTGATCAATTAATGTGCAAATATTAATATTCAAAATAATGTAAAATAAGCTAGAAACCAACTATGGATGTTCTGCATATAAATAAATAAGGAAATAATCCACTCGGCTAATTATTATTGAAATAAATTGTAACCCACCAAATACAGCAAACTGCACTCAATCGATTAGGGATTAATCAAGCGGAACTAATGTAGAAATAAAAATGATTAGAAACAATATTAGAGTCGATCATTCATCCTTGCCAGTGCCATATTATTTTGTGGATGTTTATCGCTTTATTATTGTTTATCCGGTATAGGAAATAATGACCACTTTAATTAATTAAATGGGGAGTTGTCTAGTATGGATGACTCATTCCGAACCTAGAATCATCTAGAGTGATGATGGATTAGAATTCCTAAGGAAACAACATGTCTTACTCATCACTCAATGTAACGATCACAATTCGTGTGGCGATTCTACATTTTTTGAAGTCCAAAATTATACCTTATGAGTTAACTTGCCATTGCCATTGGGCACACCCAAGACAGTCAAAAACCAGTGTGTCCACACTGTTTGTGAGCATGGGAAGAGGAAGAAGAAATCTATGAAGAAAGTTGTATGTTGTGGATGTGGTCAAACTGGCCCCGTAAAGAAGAACTGCAAGAAAGGTGGAGCTAGTTCGGTCAATAGCTCTAAAGAAGAAGTTGATGCTATCAATGTTGCCTCCCTAGAAGAGGGAGATGGTGAATTTCATTAAAGAATAATATATGTCCTCATGTCATGATTGCTACCACTGAAGATGCGATAAAAAATAACATATGATTGGTAGCATGTCCACGGATTTACACACGGGAATTGGCTGATGATTATGCAAGGTGTGTGGTGTAATAGAGGAATGTCGATGGCTAATGAACTTTCGGAAAATCAGCATGGAAGTTACACCATAATTTATAAGCAGTTTTTTTCCACATAGACCGAGGTAAAATTCTTGGAGTTGGTATTAATTCCAAGTGGATATACTCTTTATGGTGGAGTATGATAATTCTTTTTTAAGAATTATGATTGTCGGTGATAGACAATGTTATGGGTAGCAGATATTTTTCAAAAGTGAAATTCTTGGAGTTGGTGTTAATTTCAAGTATGTAGACTCTTTTATGGTGGAGCATGATAATTCTTGCTCAAGAATTATGATTATCGGTCGCAGACAATGTTATAACAGTGGTGATTTTTTTAATAATTGTGGAGATTATTGTGGGTTTCCTAGAGCCCACAAGTAATGATTAAAAAAAGAAACGTTTTGCTCAAAAGTCAAAAGCTGTGGGCAAAGTTGGGCACCAATTTTATTTTAGCAAGTTGGCAAATTGACTGCCA
Source organism: Bocquillonia castaneifolia (assembly GCA_948193215.1). NCBI lineage: Eukaryota > Viridiplantae > Streptophyta > Magnoliopsida > Malpighiales > Euphorbiaceae > Bocquillonia > Bocquillonia castaneifolia. The sequence goes on from CANYLF010743246.1 coordinate 14,506, forward strand.
ATAGTCGGAGAAAACTTTACCTATAAATAGACTTTACTCCTCACTTGAAAATGATCCCCATCCCCAACACACCGAGAGCACCATGTAGCAAATGGTGTGGTGAGTGTGTGTGGCAAAGCACACGGTGAAAGTTTAGTGAGGTGTAGGCGAGCCAATCGGGTGTGTTCTAAATTCAAGAAAAATGTGAGTGTTAGAGGGTTTGAGAAAAATTCTTTGGGAGCTTTCTGGGTATTTTTCTTGGGTTTTGGGTGTGAGAAAAATATTGTATTTTATATTGTGTGGTCGTAATAATTTTTCACATAGTGAATATTTTTCTTAGTTGTCTTTTGACAACGACCGTGGTTTTTCTTCGGTTTGGAGTTTTGCTCATAAATACTTGTCTTGTTAATTTCTCTGTGGTTGTTTGACTATTTTTATTAAAGGTAGTTCCACGAAATGATAAAGGACTTTTTCCCAACAACTCTTTGTTGTTTTTTTAATTTGAATTTGGGCCATTATTTAGCAAAGCCATTTGTGAGAGAAAAAAAAGGACGTAAAAAGATATCGCCGAAAGTGACTTCGACAGAATGATGGGCAGCCGAATCATTGAATTAGGTATGGGAAAAAAAGTGAAATTTGGCAAGTGGGAACAATTATGAAGACCAAGTTGCTGCCTTAATTGCCACATTAGGTTGGCTATAAATAGCCATTTTATTTTGCCTTTCTGTGTGCTTCATTTGTGGGTGCGAATTTTTGTGGGTATAATGCTTTTGGGCGTTTAGTCTTTCTATTAGGTACAAAATTCAGTTTAGTCCATTCAATCTATTTTTGTACAATTTGAGGGATAAACACCATTTGGGTATTTTGGGCTTTCAGGTTTTGAGGGTTATTCTCCACATATTTTGTAATCCTCATATTAGTTAATCAATTTTGTTTCTCGTTTGCCCGTGGACGTAGGCTTACGCCAACCACGTCAAATTTTGTGTCATTATTTTCTCCATTTTAACGCCTCCATTTTATTTTTATTATTCCCAAATAAATATATATCCCTCTTCTGCTACGCTGCTTGTGCCCGGGTTAATTTTGCTAATTTTCTCAACAAGTGGTATTAGAGCCTCTTCTATATTTTTTTGGGATTTGTTATGGCGACGTTAAAATTTGGAATTGAGAAATTCAACTGTAGCATGAGTTTTTCCTTATGGCAAGTCAAGATGCATGGGTTGTTGACACGAAATAGGTTGCAAAAAGCACTTCTAAAGAAAGACGAAAAGCCAGTCACTTTGACAAAAGCTCAAATTGAAGAAATGGATGAAAAAGCCCTTGCTGCCATTCAGTTATGCTTGTCAAATGAGGTCTTGTGAGAAGTCATTAATGAGAAGACAACCACAAATTTGTGGAAAAAACATGAATCGCTTTTTATGAAGAAAAGCCTCACTAGCAAGCTTGTTATGAATCACCGGATGCACATGCTTAATATGGCAGAAGGTACACCGTTGAAATCACACCTTGATGAATTTAAATCCATTTTGATGGACTTGGAAAATATTGATGTTAAGTATGATGGAGAAGGTTTGGCTCTCATGTTACTCTGTTCTTTACCTCCCTCTTATAATCAATTTAGAGATACTTTAATTCTCAATAAAGAAATACTTTCCGTGGAGGAGGTAAAAGAAGCTTTTTTCACAAAAAAAGCTTATGGATAATGAGTTTATTCATAGCACTTACCAGATCCCAGGTTATGGTGTGATGGTTTGTAAAAGTACTAGTGGGAGAAATTCTGGTAGTAGTTTCAGCATAAAAATTTGACATGTAATTATTGTAAAAAATAAGGGCACATTAAGATTGATTGTTTTAAGTTGAAAAATAAACAACAACATAAGAAGGACACTGCTGAAGTCAATTTTATTGGAGATGAGTCTAGAAGTAAATTTTTACGACTAGAGAAAAGGTCGCGTCCAAGCAAGGTTGGATTCTAAATTTTGGTTGTCCATATTTTTTTGTCTCAATGGAGTTTGGCTATCCACTTATGAATCTTTTGAAGGTGGAGCTGTATTTATGGTCAACGGTCAACCTTGCAAAATTATTAGTATCGGTTTAGTCAAAATTAAACACTTGATGGTGTTGAAATTCACTTTTATTATTCTTAAACATATTCCGGAAATGTCTTTGAATGTTATCTCTTTGTCCACTTTTGAAAATTGGTGGAGTTGGTTATGTTAGCGGTGATGGGGATTTTTTGGTGTCACATTTATGATGTCAGCACGTCAAGTCGGCCGTTTATACGAGCTTTAGAAATTCTATCATTACAGGTGCAATTGCTATATTATCTTCTTCTGTGGTAAATTTAGGAGCATTTCTATGCTAATGGTGTTTAGGGTACCAACTGTTAAGGCAGTATTTTTTTGACAGTAAATACTAAATATAGTTGGTTTGAAATTTTCGTAACTACAACATTTTGAAAATTTGCGTTGCTCTCCTAGATTTGGAGAAAGAGTTGTTATTAAGGAGGTGTTTTTTTATAAATATGTCAAAATTCAAATTAATGTGGAGATTTGTTAGCTTTTTAATTTGAATTTGGGCCATTATTTAGCAAAGTCATTTGTGAGAGGAAAAAAAAAAGAAGGTTAAAAGATTCTGTCAAAAGTGGCATGGGCAGAATGATGGGCAACCGAAACATTGAATTAGGTATGGGCACAAAAGTGAAATTCGGCAAGTGGGAATAATTATGAAGGCCAAGTTGCTGCCTTAATTGCTGTATTAGGTTGGCAATAAATAGCCATTTTGCTTTGCCTTTCTGTGTGCTTCATTTTTTAGTGTTGTGTTTTGATTGAGAGCAATTAAGTTAATTTGTGTCTATGAGTTTTTGTGGGTGTAATGCTTTTGGGTGTTTAATCTCTCTAATAGGTACAAAATTCAGTTTAGTCCATTTAGTCTATTTTTGTACAATTTGAAGGATAAACACCATTTGGGTATTTTAGGCTTTTAGGCTTTGAGGGTTATTCTTCACATACTTTGTACTCCATATTTGTCTCCTTTGCCCGTGGATGTAGGCTTACGCCGAACCAATTTCAATTTTGTGTCTTTGTTATTTTCTTCATTTTGACGCCTCCATTTTATTTTTATTATTCACAAATAAATATTTATCCTTCTTCCGCTGCGCCGCTTGTACCCGGGTTAATTTTGCTAATTTTCCCAATAGGGCCACATGTAATGATTTAAAAAAAATGTAATTATCAAAAGTTGTGGCAAGTATGGGAGAAGGTATGGGCACCGATTTCATTCTCTAACAAGTTGGCAAATTGGCGCCAAGACCATCCAACTTTTGGCACCAATTTGCCAACTTGATAGGGAATAAAATCGGTGCCCACACATTCTCCTATACTAGCTGCAACTTTTTACAATTGCATTTCTTTTCTTTTTGTTTTAATCATTTCTCGCGGAACTATTTTTGATAAAAATAATAAAAATAGTCAAACAACCACAAAGAAATTAACAAGATAGGGATTTGAGTGGAAAACTCTAAAACCGGAGAAAAACAATGGCCGTTGTCAAAAGACAACCAAGAAAAAATATTCACTATGTGAAAAATTGTTACAACCACATAATACAAAACACAATATTTTTTTCACGTTTAAAACCCAAGAAAAATACCCAGAGGATAGTTAGAGAATTTTTCCCAAACCTTCTAACTCTCGCAATTTTCTTGAATTTTAACACACCCAACAGACTCACCCATACCTCACAGCTTTTAGTGTGCTTGTGTGTGCTTTGTTTTCGGATAAATTGCAAATAAAAGGAGAATGCCTATTTATAGGCAAATTCCTCTTATGCAAAAATGATTGACAAGTTGCAAGCAAATTCGGTGCCCATTCCTTCTCCCATACTTCCCGCAACTTTTGACAATTGAGCAAATATTTTTTAATAATAATTCATGTGGGTCCTACGAGACCCACAACAATCTCCATCATGATTTAAAAAAAATACTCGCTATCAAAACATTGTCTGATATCGACAAACATAATTCTTAAACAAAAATTATCATTCTCTATTATAAAAAGTACACCCACTTTGAATTAATATAACCTCCAAGAATTTCACCTTTGAAAAATACCTGCTACCCACAACATTGTCTATCACCGACAATCATAATTCTTAAACAAGAATTATTATAATCCACTATAAAAGAGTATATCCACTTGAAATTAATTCTAACTCCAAGAATCTCACCATGGCCCATGTCGAAAAAACTTAGCAATAAATTATGGTGTAACTTCCGTGCTGATTTTCTGAAAGGTCATTTGCCATCGACATTCCTCTGTTCCACCACACACCTTGCATAATCATAAACCAATGCCCGTGTGTAAATCCGTGGACATGTTGCCAATCATACGTCTTCTTTAATGGCATCTCCAGTAGTAACAATCATGTCATGAGGACATATATTATTCTTTAATAAAATTATCCATCTCCCTCTTCTAGGGAGACGACATTGATAGCACCATTTTCTTGTTTAGAGCTATTGGGTGAACCAGCTCCACCCTTCTTGCAGTTCTTCTTTACGTGGCCAGTTTGACCACATTCCCAGAATACAATTTTCTTCGCAGAATTCTTCTTCTTTTTCCATGCTCACAAATAACAAATACTGAGTTTTCTGAAGATCTGCTTTCTCCAATCATTATTTTTTCTTCAGAAATTAATTTACTCCTCTGAGAAAACTACAGTTTCCTTCCTATACATTAAAATGGATTGCATGTGTTTGTAAGAAGGTGGAAGAGACAAGATGAGTCCCAGGGCTTTATCCTCCTCGTCTATAAAAATATTATATAGTTGTTAATTATACACATAATTAAAAAAGATATTGTTATTATTACTAATTATATTTAATTAAAAATAATCAATAATTACATATTTCATTAGTAACTACGTAAATATATATACTCATTAACTATAAATTCTATATTTATATATAATATCATATGATTAATTAATAATTACAGATAAGTATTAATTAATAACTATATAATTAATAAATATATAACTTTATTAATCACTAATTATATAATTAATAAAAATATAATTATTAATTATTGTATAATTAATTAGTAAATAAAT
>CANYLF010743384.1:0-19452 GCA_948193215.1 Bocquillonia castaneifolia
TGTCAAGGTACCTTTCGTCTAAGGACGTAATGCAAATATTTATCGAATAATAATGAGTTTTCGTGGGACACGTGTATGGCATCAAAATTTTATACAGCTTCTTCATATTTGGATGACCCAAAATGTTCCTTTTTATAACACTACAATGAAGTGATTTAAAAAGAGGGATACAAATTGTTATTATTAATTGGAGGGGGAAAAAAGTAGCTCAAAAGAAGTAAAGTGTGCGTGTAAAGCTTGATTTACATCGAAAAGGAAGAAAAAGATGCAAACATTTCTTCCTTTTAATCAGTTTACCCATTGATTGGGTAAGATTAAGATCAAAGTTAAATTTGTCCCTTTATATGTTACTATTTTGATTTTGTCTCTATTTTTTTTTTTTGGACAATGCTATTTTGATTATGTCATTGGCATTTTATTTCCACACACTTAAAGCAAAATGGGTCTAGGCTTTGGGCCATATCATGAAACTTAGATTGGGAAAACCATGTGGGTTGTCACTTTTGCTAAGAATTTTTAGGTCATGGCCGGAGAGCCTTACAACAAGGCCCGGTGTAAATCTGCAACATCAACATGGGTCGATTTGATTTGGTTTTAATTGATTAAAATCAATTAGTTTTCAATCTCAAAAATATGAAATCAAACCAAATCAAATAAGGGTCTAATTCAAAACAAAACTAAGTTAAATGGTTTCTTTGATTTGGTCACTTTTTTATTTTTTTAATTTTTATAAATATTTATTGTTTTTTATATATATTTATTATATATTTCTACACATTTTATTATGTTTTACATACATTAATATACTTTAATATACATTTATCCTATTTTTATATATATCTATAACATATATAAAAGTGAGAAGGGGGGAACAGGCAAATTGACCCTCTTACATTTCCCTAATTAGATTATTGAAAGGTCTTAATGAATGTTAAAATAGTCATTTAATAATTATTTTAATTAATTAATAGCAAATATGGAATTCCTTAATCAATTAGAATTAGAATATATTTATTTATCAATAAAAAATAAAATCTTAGCCAATTAAGATTTAAAAATATTCATAATTAAAATTTCAAATATATATTAAGAGCATAATAATTGAAAAAATATATAAATCCATACAATATATAGATTGAGTTAAATCTAATCGTAAAAGTATAAACTATTGAAATTATAAATATATATTATTAGGATTAAAAGATATAAAATTATATATTTATTGAAATTTCACTTTATTATACGAATTAATTTTAGATTTATACTAATTGTTTGTGTTTTCTTAGGAAATTCGGATTTTTAGCATTAAATTCGCAGTCTGACAGTGCAACAACTTCGACGAAATAGAACTTTGGGCTAGAAAACTCAAAATTGGGTAATTCAAAAGCATAAATTTAAGAGAAATTGAGATCTGTAACTTTTGTGAAGAAGTCATGCCCGTTTGGATACTATAGATATCCGAAAATTGAGTCGCAAGTCAGACGTTCTGTGCAGTCTTAGGGAAAATCCAAATTTTACAATGAATTATTATTTAAAATTAATTAAAACAAGTCCTAATCATTCTATAATTTGTGAGCAGTCTTAGTTAGGGTTTAAGCATTATAAATAGCTGGAAACTAAGACTGAAAAATTAATATCTCGTAATACATAAGAAAACTTAAAGAATTTCATGGTGAATAAGAAAACTTAAGAGTTTTAACGATTAATTCAAGATTAATTACATTTTCTCTTTCCTTCATGAAAACAATGAATCTAATTTCACAAATTTCTCCATCATTCAAACTATTAAAGTATCGATTGAAGATTGAAGACCTAAACTTAAATAGATATATAATTTTTTTTTATTTTTTAACCTTGAATTCTTTATTTTTTGTTATTTTGGATTTTCTTTTTTATATAGCTATCAACTAATTATTTAAAGTGTATTTAGTAATCAATTTATATTATTATTAGAGTAGAATCAATGATTAATTAGTTTATTTAAATTAAATTCGAGTTTATATTTAATTTTCAAAGGAAATCTGAGTTTTTAATGTGAAATTCATAATCTGACAGTACAGCAACTTCAACGGACTATAACTTGTGCTGAAAAACTTAGAATTGGATGATTCAAAATTCTAAATTCAAGAGATAATCGAGATCTACAACTTTCATGAGAAGTCGTGCCCATTTGGAGACTATAGATATCTGAAAATCTAGTTGAAAATCAAACACTATGTGAAGTCTTAGGGAAAATCTGAATTTTACAATGAACTATTATTTAGAATTAATTAAAAGAAGTCCTAATTACACTAGGATTTGTGAGCAGCCTTAGTTAAAGTTTAAACACTATAAATAGATGGAAATTAAGGCTGAAAAATTAATATCTCATTTCTCTCTCTAAAGATAAATAAGAAAATTTAAAGAATTTCACGGTGAATAAGAAAACTATAAGAAAACTTTAGAGCTTCAACGATTAATTCAAGATTAATTACGTTTTCTCTTTACTTCATGAAAACAATGAGTCTAATTTCACAAATTTCTCCATCACTCAAACTATTAAAGTATCGATTGAAGATTGAAGACCTAAACTTAAAAAGGTATATAATTTTTTTTAAGTGTGAACTAATTATTTTTTATTAGTTTGGATTTTCTTTTTTATATAGCCATCAACTAATTATTTAAAATTTGTTTAGTAATCAATTTAGATTATTATTAGAGTAGAACTAGTAATTAATTAGTTTATTTAAATTAATTTTGAGTTTACATTTAATTTTTCATAAGAAATCTGGGTTTTTATTGTGGAATTCACAGTCTAAAAATGCAGTAACTCCAACAGGCCATAATTTGTGCTAGAAAACTCGGTATTGGGTGATTCAAAAGTCTAAATTCAAGAGAAAATCGAGATCGACAATTTCATAAAGAAGTCGTGCCCGTTTGGAGACTGTAAATGTCAAAAAATTGAATCGCAAGTCAGACGCTCTATGAATTCTTAGAAAAAAAACCCAAATTTTACAAGGAATTATTATTTAGAATTAATTAAAAGAATTCCTAATCATTCTAGGATTTGTGAGCGATCTTAGTCAAGGTTTAAGCACTATAAATAGATGGAAACTAAGGCTGAAAAATTAATATCTCTTTTCTCTTTCTAAAAATAAACAAGAAAGCTTAGAAAAATATCATGGTGGATAAGAAACTCAAAGGCTTCAAGGATTAATTCAAGATTAATTAGGTTTTCTCTTTTCTTCATGAAAAATAACAACTTTTATTTCACAATTTTCTCTATCATTTAAAATTTTAAAGCATCGATTGAAAATCGAAGACCTAAACTCAAAAAGGTACATAATTTTTTAAAATTTTTTTAACCGTGGATTCTTTATTTTTTATTAGTTTGGATTTTTTTTCTATAGACATTAATTATTTAAAGTTCATTTATTAATTAAATTATGTTATTATTAGATTAGAATTAGTGATTAATTTGTTTATTTAAATTAAATTCAAGTTTATATTTAATTTTCATCGGAAATTTGGGGTTTCAATATGAAATTCATATTTTAAAAGTGAAGCGCATTCGACGGACCATAACTTGAGTTAAAAGACTCGAAATTAAGCGACTCAAAGCCTAAATTTTAGATAAAATCGATACCTACAACTTTCATGAAGAAGTCGTGGCTATTTGAAGATTAAAAAAACTTGAAAAGTGAGTTACAAATCAGAAGTTATGTGTAGTCTTGATTGAAATCATAATTTTAAAATAATTAACTATTTGGAATTAATTAACACAACTTCTAATCCTTCTAGGACTTATGCAAAACTGTAGTTAGATCTTGATAGAGATAAATAGATCCAAACAATGAAGCCGATTTAATAAAATGTTCCATCATTCATTCAAGTTATTGAAGTATCGGTTGAAGATTTAAGACCTAAAATTTAGAAGGTATATATATGAATTATTTATTTTTTTATTAGTTTGAGTGTTTTATTTTCTATAGCCATCAACTATTTAAAGTCTATTTAGTAATCAATTTAGATTATGATTAGAGTAGAATTAGTGATTAATTAGTTTGTTTAAATTAAATTCATATTTATATTGAATTTTTGTAGGAAATTCATATTTTTAATGTGAAATTCGCAGCTTGAAAGTTCAGCATATTCAATGAGCCATAACTTGAGCTAGAAGACTCAAACTTAAATGCTCCAAAAGCCTAAATTCAAGATAAAATCGACGTCTGCAACTTTCATAAAGGAGTCATGACTATTTGAAGATAGTAAATACCTGAAAAGTGAGTTACATAACAATAGCTTTATTTTTCTACCATGAATTATATGCTTTTGCTTAGTTTGGGCATTTTATTTCTTATAGCCATGAACTAATTATTTAGAGTCTATTTAATAATTAATTTAGACTAATTATGTTTTTTTAGAGTAGAATTAATGATTAATTCATTTATTTAAATTAAAGTTATACTTATATTAAGTTTTAATATGAAATTCGCAAGTTGAAAGTGTATCACATTCAACGAGCTATAACTTGAGCTAGAAGATTCAGAATTGAGTGATTCAAAAGCCTAAATTCAAGAGAAAATCGAGATCTACAACTTCATAGAGAAGTCGTGGCCATTTAATGACTGTAAATACTTGCAAAGTGAGTCACAATTGAAAAGTTATGTAATGAGTAGTCTTGGTCGAAATCTAAATTTTAAAAGCCTACATGTAGTTAATCGAAACAAATTCTAATCCTTCTGGGGCTTTTAGGTAGCTGTAATTGGATCTTGAGATGTATAAATATATCAAAATTAAAACTGAAAAAGAGTTGTTCTTCTCTATCTAAAAAAAATTGATAAAAATTTTACAAAATTTTTCATCATTCAAACTATTGAAGTATGGATTGAAAATTGAAGACCTAAAATGAAAACGCATCAATTGAAGACTGAAGACTTAAAATTAAAAAGGTATATAAATTTTTATTTTTGTACCATAAATTCATTAGTAATCAAGTAATATGGTTTAGCTTAAAAAGTAAAAAAAAAAGATTTGATAACATATATCAATAACGAGCACCACGTGCATCACACGTGAGGAAAAAACTAATTTATTAAAAATAATTAAAGATACATAAATATAAATATTAAAAATATTTAAAAAAGTGAAATTCAGTTTTCGGTTTAATTTGATTTTTTTAATTTATGAAACCAAATTAAAAATCAAAATCAAAATTTTTCATTATTTCAAATCAAACCAAATCAATTTAAATAAAATCTATCTCAATTTGGTTAAATTGATTTGGTTTTTCAATTCGATTGGTTTTTACTCACCCCGACATCAACTTGTCTCAACCATCCAAGTGCAGAAATTGGAGCCGAATAAGAATGAGAAAAGGTAATTTTAATAAAAAAAAATTGTATAATTATTCGTTGTTTTCATTATTTTATGTATTTTATTATGAATCACAAATACTATGTATGAGCTTTTATTAATTTAACCAATTAAGAATTACTTGACTTGAATGCATTATACATGCATTACACACACATCTATCAGATTTAATTTTGTGATATTGTTTTCATCAACAACTAATTGAGTTAGTTTTTTTTTAATATTTTGATTTTATGAATAAATTTTTAACACCTAATTTGATTATTTAAGAATAAGAATTCAAATATTCAATCACTTAATTAATCGATTAATAAATAAAAATGAAAAAAAAAAGAGTAAAAATGGAACAAGCTATTTTGAAATCTGAGAGGAATATAGTATAATAAGATAAAACACAAAAAAAAAAAATTGTTTTTCAAAATTGAAGGATACATGTATAAAAAACTAAACCTTCCATGGTTTTAATTATGTACCTGTAGATATTGATCTTAAAAAAAAAACAAAACAAAATAAAATCTATGCAGCAGCAGAACATGAATGGCTGCAAGGCATACTTATTGTCCTCAGATTAATTGTTTTCCACAATATATTTGTGTGTGCACAAGAGTGTTTTCACATCAGAACATATGTAGGTGTATCCGCATAAAATGGAACTGAATCAGAACTATGCAGTTTGAACAAAACTTTCCATATGTAAAGCATCTCATAAACTATAATTGAATAGTTAAATATACAAATTCCCTTGCTCCATTTTTGAAGAATGTTTTACAAGTTTCTATAGTTAGTCACTGAATCCTACAACCTCCAGAGTCTTGTGCATTTCGAACATTGCCGTAGGCTGACAGCTCAATAAGATCCATGTCACGGCCTGCAGCTCATGTAAAGTTACAGTTGGTTATTCTGTCAAATTCCTTTCCATAAGAATTGTGACTTCTTTAAACTTACAATACCTGAGACGCGGCAGTATGAACTTCTCTTAATGAGATCAGCTCTAGATATGTCGGTTTTGTTTCCCTTGGACCGATTAACTGTTGCCTGCAGGGTATCAAGCCAACATCCAGCTCTGTTAAAGAATGTCCAATTTCTTGCACCAGTTACGAAAAGCACAAGTGCCCTCAAAAATGAACTCCCTTCTTGTAAAAATAGTTTATGTAAAACTGAAAACATGAAAATCTAAGAAGAGACGAGCTCCTAGAAAATGGTGGAACAGAAGGATTGATGTGATTGTCAGCCTTATGACCTCTTAACGAAATTGGTATGACGTTCAGATTAATTGTATCTTATGGAAAGGATCGGATTACTAATTGGTTTGAACTCTATAGCGCAGGTGCCCCTTCATAATTGAAGAACGGCATTGCATATGGTAGTGAACAAACAATTAACTTCATAATAATATTTCATTCAACTTCTGGACTCCCATTCTTAAGATAATTGCTTTCAAGTAAAGGGAAGGCTCAATGAAAGAGCAATGCATAAACAGTGACAGCAACAGTCTGTCTGAACCAAGGCTGCTCAGGAAAAAATAAAAAGCTCTACAGACCTACACTGTATCCTTACAATGATCAACTTAATTATGCACACAAATGTGAACCATCCCATATTGCCAAGCACTGGACATGCAGAAAACAGTCATCCATCTAGAAGGAAATCAGTTGCTTTCTATCACATAGAAAAGTAAGAGCAAAGAATCTGAAAAGGTTAACTTTGCATAGGGACAAGAATAATAAGCTTGTACAAATCAAATTGGACATTTTCAATAAGAATTTAAAATCTAAAATGCAGAAGGTATTGATAAATCATATACCACGGCAAAGAAGATTTAATGCCAATTAAATGTCATAAGCACATTTATCAGAAGACAGACCACTTACTTGTAACACCTGGCAATTTTCCAGCGTGCTTTTGCCGCCCTGAAAGAGAATACATTTTAGTTACAATCAAGCAGTAGCCATATGAAAACGGAGACTGCATCAAATAGTATACCAAAAATCGTGAGATGTCTGATAATAATTTCACTGAAGAATGGCAATCTCAGAAAGAATCAACAAACATTTAAGAGAAAATCTGGTGAATTTAAAAATTTAATGAACCAAATGATCAGTGTGTGAGAAATATGTAAAGCACACAAAAAGTGTACTCACAATAAACCACACCAAGGGGTGACAGATATGTATAGGATATGTTGAGCACTTATGGTAAATAAATAACAGTTGTCGTTCATTTCTTAATCTTAAGTGAACTGTTCCCTAGCAAAAGCATCAGACATTATGTTGTCCAATCATGAAGGAAAAAACTGCCAACACTTATATCCTCTGTCAAACTGCTCGCAATGGAAAAAAAATTGATGGAAACTCAAAAACTATGAACAACTGGGAACAAACATGCCTTGTGAACAAGACATGGAGAGTAAATCCACACTATATCTTTCATAACCAGGAGAAGAAAACATTACACTAAATTTTGCGTAATTCATAAGCAAACTAACAAACAAAGCACAGCTTCCAGTGTAGTCTAAAAGAATTTATGCAATTTACATCTATCTTCTTGCATATAGAAGCATTCATATGCCCTCTGAAGTTTCAGTCACTTCTATTCTTTCTTTTGCATCTTTAGATATCATGATCTCAAGGTTGATATTCAATCCACACTATATCTTTCATAACCAGGAGAAGAAAACATTACACTAAATTTGGCGTAATTAATAAGTAAACTAACAAACAAAGCACAGCTTCCAGTGTAGTCTAAAAGAATTTATGCAATTTACACCTATCTTCTTGCATATAGAAGCATTCATATGCCCTCTGAAGTTTCAATCACTTCTATTCTTTCTTTTGCATCTTTAGATATCATGATCTCAAGGTTGATATTCTAAATGTGATAATGTCCAGCACTACAATAGCAATCCCACATGGCAAAACACTATTCAAAGAAACATTGACACAATTTCTCTTCAATCAAGCCTGCCACACCTTGATAGGCAAAAATTTGCTGCATGTGAGAGGGGAAGGCCTCCTCTTAATTATAAGAAAACGTTATAGACCTTCACTGCATCTCAATAGCTGCATTATGGACATCCCGAAGGCCGAACCTAAAATTCCAACTGAACAATTCTTGTCTCAGCAGTTCACACTTCATTCTATCATGGCAGTGCACTCAGATTTTACACTGCTGCTATTGAGATCAAGTCATCAAGCACAGCATTTACTAGCCAGGTATATATTTTTTTTAAACAGAGCATTTTTCCGCCAATTTCCAACTATTTCTATTCCAACATAGTCAGTAGTTACCTAGTTTCTAAGTCTTCTGACCACCCACATTTCAATAGCAACTGTGCCACAGTCAAATTATCATACCTCACTAACTAAATTTAAATGTGCACACCTACAAGGCAATCCATTCCAAACAACACATCAATCAATATACTTTCAAAAATGTTCTAATAAAAGGTGAGAATTAATAATCGACTTAAACTTTGAATATAATTATTCCATACAACCCAAAAAAAGAAATTAAATCCAAATAATATCACACATAAATTATAACAAAATGCAGTTTAATAACACATTCATGAGAACACCTTCCCATACATATAATTAAAAAGCTTGCAGTTCCAATTCAGCAGAAAATTAACAAACAATGTCAAAGGACACTATATTTTCAACAATAAATAACAAAAGGCACACTCTTTTTAACAATCAAGAGAAAACCCAGATCATAAAATCACAAATATAAACAGAAATAAGACCATATTATCAAAAAAGAGAAACAAAAATATAACCTTGGAGTAAGGGACAATGTGATCATAATCATGACACAAGCAACCAGGACAGCCAACGAGCTTTCTAAACACAATGTTACCAAGTGGGTCACGTCTCCAGCGATCTGGGTCACGCCCCTTAATCTTCTCAGCCTTATTCCAACATTGTTGCTTGACACTATAAGGGAAGCTCCTCGGTTCAATGCTTTGTGAGATTTGGAGGTCTTCAAAAAGAGCTAAAGCTTCTTCTTCTTCTGTCACAAGCTCGCGATCTTGAAGTGAGACTGAGTGGGGTTTTGTTGATGGACGAGACCCGCGTGGGGATGAGGCTGGTTCAAAGGGGAAGGTGGTGGTAGTGGTGGTTCGCGGCGGAGAAGGGTGGCGGGTTCGCCTTCTGGGTCTGTTTTTCGTTTGGTTCATGGTTTCTGCCTTCTGCTATGTTGTGGCTGTGTTCACGAAATGGATAAGACATTTTTATACATAGACATTCAAAATTGAAAATAGGGAGGAAAGGAGGAAAGAATTTTTCACAATTTGTTTTTAAATTACAATTCCTATGTACGTTCAATATAAAAAAAAATCATTTAAAAATTTTATTTTTAAAATTATGAAATATATTATAATTAAATTAAATTCTGCCAAATTTAATAAAAACTAGCCCATGCATCGAGTGATGCACAGATTTACTTTTAAATTTATTTTGTTTACTATTAGTTAAAAATAAATAATATTTTAATTCTTTAATCAATTAGATTTTTAAAAAATACGATTTCGTGAAGAGTTTGATAATATGTTGTAATGAAATAAAATGATATCAAATGAGATAAATAATTGAAAATTATTGTTTGAAATAACTAAAAGTTCAACATCATAAATTATTTATTTTAATTTTCAAATGAAAATAACGAAATAAATCATAAAATACAAATGTACATGAAAATGATACAAATTTGTGTATAAAAGTCTTAAAGAATATTTTAAATTCATTGTAAAATTCATCGATGGTATTTGACTTGTTAATTTTTCACTTTTATCAAAAGTTAGTTGAAATTTAATGATACCATTTCCAAATAATTTGTTTGATTAACAAAATGACTATAAAGAATGTAATCAAATTTTCATACTTTTTATTTTTTAATAATTTAATTTATTTTCTTCCGATTAAAAATTAAAATAAATAATTTATTAGTCATAATTTTTAAAAATATTTTAAAATATAATTTACATCTCTTTAATTCATATATACATAAAATTTAGGTTAGAATCTTTTTGAATGAATTTTTTATGAACTTTTTAAAACGCTAAACAAAATTTTATTCCTATTTAATCCTAAAATACAAAGTTATGGATGTAATTGGTCCCAAACATGAAATTGTTGCTATTTAGTTCTTTGTTACAAGTTTAGGGGTCAATTTAATCATTTGTCATTGAAAGTTTGAGGAATACTAATGCTTTTCTCCATATTATATTTTTCGCTTAAAGCTCAATTTACCCCCTGAATTTGTATCAAATGTCCAATTTACCCATATTTTTAAAATTGAGTCAACTTACCCACTAACTTGGTAAAAATTGTCAATTTCACCCAATTCTTCCTTTAATAAGTGGGTGTCTATCAAATTCAATTTTTTATTTAAAATAATGCTCTAAATAGAAAATAAATTTAGAATAAAGCTTATATAATATTTATTATTATAGAAAATAAAAAATTAATTTTTTTGATGAAAAAATGAATCTATTGAAATTGGAATAGAGAATATAGATAAGAAAAAAAAATACATTTTTTAGTGGTAATTTTAATTTTAAATTTAATTTTTACTCTTAAAAATTATATTTTTTATTATATTAATATTAATTACATGATTAATGATAAATTTGGGTGTAATTTGTAACATTTACGTGAAAAAAGGAAGAAATTAGGTGAAATTAATCATTTTTGACAAATTAATGGGTAAATTGACCAAAATTTAAAATTTTGAGTAAATTGAACATTGTATACAAGTTCAAGGGGCTAATTGACCCTTAAGCCTTTTATTAGAATTCTCTACATTCTCTTAACAAGTAACATTGTTTGATAACTAATGTTAACTGTAATTATTAAATGACATTTTTTTTTTTTAGAAAAAAATGACATTATTGTTAGTTTTATCGACTTTTAGGTAATTCATTATTTTTATGATGGATATAATATTTGTCTTTTAATATATAACATATACATGTGTGTTTCGGGATCAAAATAATGATATTTTTATTTCTCTTGTACATGTGTGTTGATTAATAAAAAAAAATAAAGTACGGAGATATTTTATTTTGGATTAATACTTTTTTCCATTTTTGAACAAGACAAATAACATGTTATTGAATACATATATTTTCAGATTAATATATTTATTTTGTTTGAGAAAATTTTATGGTTTAAGATTTACCTAACATCAATAAATTTATTTTATTTTTATTATTTTAATTATGCACTGTCTAATACGATAGGTCTCCATTTATCTAGTACCTCTTTTTTCATACAATATTCATTTTTATTTTATTTTTGTCATTTAATGTATATTTTAGGTTGCTCATTGTCTTTAGAATCTTTTTTGATAAATTTATCACTAAAGAAAGAAAGAATTATAGATAAAGGAAAAAATGTAAAAAAATTAAGATAATGATTAATAAATTACCTAAGAGATGATAACAATAACAACATTTAATTTCTTTTGATAATTATAATCAATACTAGTTGTGACACATGTCACGATGAGGGAGAAAATAAAAAAAAAAAGGTAGGTTGTATAACAACATTACTATCACTGTAAAATGATGACAAAACATTTAAGAATTATTTTTATTTTAAATAGTAATTTAATAGAGTAATAGATGATGTTTTATTTCTTAAGTGTTTAAAATTAATTTTCAAATACAATCAATTTTTTACTTTAATTTACCAATTTTAGTTTCATACGACTCTGATTTATTATTTAAGAGTTCAGTTTAAGTTAAAGGTATAAAAATAACTCCAATATTTACCATGAGGAACTTTTATACTCTTAAATTTTATTTATTTTAGTTTCAAATGTAATTTTAATGATTTTTTTTATAAGGTTCAAGTATAATCTTTAACTATTATAATATTGAATTTTAATTTTAATTTCTTTTGATTTTCAAACATATATATCTATAATATATATAAAAGCTCGGATGTGGAGGAACTTTTAAACTGACTAAAATATCCTCACTATTTTAATGTAAAGATAAATTTTACCCTTATTTTAATCCTTAAAACAGTAGAATTATGTAATTATTTTTACACTTATTTAGAGTCTATTTAATGTTCAATTTAATTTATTTAAGTCTTATTTGAAGTAGGAACAATGATTCATTAGCTTTTTTAATTAATTTTGAATTTATATTAATTGTTTGTGTTTTCTTATGAAATTCTGATTTTTAATATTAAATTTACAAGCTAACAGTACAACAACTTTGATAGAGCATAACTTGAGCTAGAAGACTCAGAATTGGATGATTCAAAGGCCTAAATTCAAGAGAAAATCAAGATCTACAACTTTTATGAAGAAGTAGTGGCCGTTTGGAAACTGTAGGAATTCAAAAATGGAGTCGCAAGTCAGAAGCTATGTGCATTCTAATTAGGAAAAATCTGAATTTTACAAGGATTTATTATTTGGATAATTGAAACAAGTTCTAATCATTCCAGGATTTGTGGATTGTATAAAGTTATATTTGAAGTAGAAAAGGGGATTAATTAGTTTTTTTAATTAATTTTGAATTTATATTAATTGTTTGTGTTTTCTTAAGAAATTCAGATTTTTAATATTAAATTCGCAATCTAATAGTGTAACAATTTTGATTGGGCATAACTTGAGCTAGAAACACGGAATTGGATAATTCAAAAGCCTAAATTTAAGAGAAAATCGAGATCTACAACTTTTATGAAGAATCTATGACCGTTTAGAGACTGTAGGAACTCGAAAAGTGAGTCACAAGTCAGACCTTATGTGCATTAATTAGGAAAAATCTGAATTTTACAAGGATTTATGATTTAAATTAATTGAAACAAGTTTTAATCATTCTAGGATTTGTGGGTTGTCTTCATTAGGACTTAAGACCTATAAATAGATGGAACTAATGCTATAAAAAAAATTATTCTCTCTCTAAAAATAAACAAGAAAGCTTGAAAGAATTCCATAATGGTCAAGAACTTCAACAGTTAATTCGAGATTAATTGGTTTTCTCTTTCCTTAATAAAAAAATGAATCTAATTTCATAAATTTTCTCTACCATTCAAGCTATTAAAGTATCGATTGAAAATTGAAGATCTAAACTTAAAAAGGTATATACATTAGTTTTATTTTTTAACCATGAATTCTTCATTTTTTTATTAGTTTGGTTGTTTTATTTTCTATAGCCATCAACTAATTATTTAACGTTTATTTAGTAATCAATTTATATTAGTATTAGAGTAGAATTATTGATCAATTAGCTCATTTAAATTAAATTTGTGTTTACATTGAATTTTCGTAGGATATTCGGATTTTTCATGTGAAATTTGTAGCTCGAAAGTGTAGCAAATTTGATGGGGCATAACTTGACCTATAAAACTCGGAATTGAGTGATTAAAAAGCTTAAATTCAAGAGAAAATAAAGATCTACAATTTTTATAAAGAAGTCGTGGGTATTTGGAAATCGTAGGGATAAAGAAGTCGTAACCATTTAAACACTAAAAATATGTAAATATTTATTTTATTTAATATATACATAATAATATGCATATGTTAACAAATAAAAAAAATCAATTCTACTTTAAAATTAAAATTAAATAAATATATTCTACACGCAATGCGTGTGACGAGAACAAACTAGTATATATATATCTGTGTGTGTGATTTAAGTACATAGAATATTTTATGAATAAAAAGAACATATAAATTTTATAAATTTTTTTAAGAGAGTCATATGTGTGTGTATGTGTGTATGGAAGCAAGTAATACTAAATATTTTATTTAATATCACTAATTTTCTAACATTTATTTCTTTATACTTAGATAATAAAAATCAGATTTCACATTCATATATTTAAAATTAATTTGGCATGTGCAAAAATTTATTTTATTTTTGTGATCTGTAAATTATTTTATTAATTTTAAATGACATTAAATTTTTTATCATTACAAAATTGAGATAACTCATATAAAAGAAGGTTCTGTATTTTATAAGGATTATTGAAATTATGTTATTTATAATTAATAAAATAATTTAAAAGTAATAAATTAGAATAAAGTTCTTATGCTAAACTATTTTAATAAAATGAATATTAAATTGATTTTAAGCACTCAAATATAAATAAATAAAGTGTTATGAAATTAGTGAATTATTAAAATATTTAGTATTTTTTACATTAGTAATGTCTATACATTTAACTTTCTTTAGAATATATACAATTTTTTATGTAATTTTTGTTGATAAAATATTAATTGTTAAAATGTTTATTATACTTAGATTGTACTTATTTGAGAATATATTTAAAAGAATATGAATAAAAAAAATTCAAAACTAAAATTTAAGAGTTTAATGTCATGTATAAAATTTATATTAAACGTTATGATTGTATTTGAGGGGAAATTTTTTTTTAGGGCATAGATGCTCTAACTCCTAGGATTAAATATGTTAAGATCGTTTTTGTACACCTGGCCTTCAATTATGTTTTACTTTTTAAATATTTATTTTGACTTTTTCTATGTCTAAAATATCTTTTTATATGAGAAATTATTAGGAACTATAATATTTTATAAAATTATTTTGAATTTTAAGTTTGATATTGTATATAAAAATCCCTTAAATCTTCTAAAACATATAATCGAGTAATACAGAATTTAGGTTTCGTTATTCCCTTCTCCTTCTCACCTAATTAAAAAAAAAGTTGTGAAACATTAATTAAAATTATTGTAAAATTGAAAAAAAAAAGATTATTTTTTATATTTAAACCTTTGGGACTCGGTAAAAATATATATTTGCAATCGGCACAAGAGAACAATCTACTATATTGAAAAAAAAAATGTTTAATTGTTACCCAATCCGATTGAGTAGCTTCAAGGATATAAAATTCTCGAGTATCCGAGGGGCATAAAGTTCTGCCTTGTGGCTTTTAGCTTTTGGATTTTAGGAAAATTTGTTTCTTATTCTGCTGTGTCTACTTCCGAAGAAGCTTGTTACTCTCTTCTTCTACTTTTCTAATGCAATGCTCCTGTCCTCTCTTCCAATTTCCAAATGTGTAGAAACTTGTAAACGAATAAAAACAGAGGAAATTTGCTTTTCTTTTCCAACAACTTTATACTTTATCTGTGTTCTTATATAATTTGCAAAATAAAATAATGACAAAACTCTCTAAAAAAATAAAATGTAATCATTTTCCAAGTCTTTGAGACTTGGACTAATCCGTTGTAAGAGAGTCGGCGTCCAACTGAAAACCCTCTCCTAATAAAGACGAGACTCAAACTCAAGACCTCATCAAACGACTAGAAGGTTTTTGATCAACCGTACCAACCATTAGCTCATATCTTTGTAATTAACTAGAAAAAAATATTTGGACTTTGTATCTTAAATAATCTAATATGACTTCGGTTTTTTTTTCCTCTGGAATATCAAATCAAAATTAATTCCTATGAATTACTAATTTATTTTTTTAATACGACTACGGTTTAAATAATTAAATGAAAATAAAAAGTCTAAGAGCGACCATGTGAATTGTTTAATTAATCTGCGTCACGCGCTCAGGCAATCGTATCGAAGAAGGCTAACATCATCAAATAACAACTTCGGTTTTGCTGTACCTGCGCAACAAATCCAAATTGAAATTTCTATGGAATTTACATTTCCTCACTTATGTTGAAACATTCAGTCGTCTATTTCATTGGCCAATTTTCCTTTGGCAGAATAAATAAGTTAAATCTTATTCCAATGTTCCAATATACTAATCACATTTAGCTAATATGGATCCCATACAATTTTAAAGATGTAACTATGTCAAATATAAAATATACTTATTTATTATATCAATTTCAATTAAAAACATTTAACTCATAAATAATATTTCAGAATTTAAAAAAAGTACTCCCTGTGTTTCACAAAACTTACTTAGTGAGTATTTAATTTAGCAGATCTACTAGCATATATACTTTTCTTAACAACGAATAGTTTTTACCAGCCATTTGCTAAATCAAACAGCTATCTGCTATCTGCTATCTGCTATCCGTTATCCACTGCATAAATCAGTTAAACCAAACGGGACCTTAGTGGGTGTTTGGTTTAGCGGATCTACTAGCATATATGCTTTTTGGAGCATATACGCTTCTACTTGAGTGTTTGGTAAGGAATATATATCTACAGCTGATAGCTTTTTTAGAGCATATATGATGCAAATTGCATATGCTCCATTTTGGAGTTTCTTTAGGAGCAGATGCCTACAATTATTTTTTCTTACAAAATTAACCTTCTTATGAAAGTAAATTTCATGGGTTATAATTTTTTTAATAAAAATTAATTATATGATTATAATTTTTAATAAATTCATTAGAATTATGTCTACTGTCGATTATTATTTTTATTATTTTTTGTAAGATTAATTATATATTTTGCAATAATTTAATATCCAATATATTTATTATATCAATTATAATTTTATATCTTATCAAAAAATTATAATTTTATATGATTAAATAAAAATAAATTGTATTTAAATAATATAGTTATTTACTAATAATAGAATTTATTGTTTTTATGATTATTATTATATTGATTTCATTTATTTTTTATAAAATAAATATTTTAATTATATTTTTCCTCTAAAAAATAACTTATATTTTATTTTAAATAAAATATGCATCCATTTTAGTCATTTTATATAATATCAACAACAGCTTGAAAGTATTCATCAAACACTATTATAAAATCAGCTATCTGCTAGTAGCCATCTGCTAACAGTTACCTGCTATCTGTTATCAGTTATCCGTTGCATAAATCAGCTAAACCAAACGGGGTCTTAATTTAATTACTTTTTGATGTTTTGAAAAGTTGTTAAATTTCAATATTTGTCACTTAATTTTTCTTATATATCTTTATTAATGATATATGTGAAAATTTCAAAGCTTCTTTTGTTATTCCAAATAAAGAATGAAATTAGAAAAATATAAGACTTTTATTGTTTTCCTTGATATTTGATGATCAAATTTAACAATTTTTTTTGAAATGGATGGAATAATTTTATATTGAATTGTTAGATTTCTTCGTATGTTTATATAATGTTATCTTTTATTTTAGGCGGAGGAGAGAAATGTTTATTGGATTCTTTACTTAATTTTGTTTATACTTCAAAGGTCATGATCAAATTTATATATATTGTATTCGAAATTTCACATCTCATAATAAGTTATCGAGTGTGATAGGAATATAATTAAGACGTTAGTCTCTGTCAAATTGCCGACATATTACAATATGTATCTAAAATAATCAAAATATTATAAAAATATTTATTTTTCTATTTATGCATAAAGGTGTAATTTTTATGTGTCATTTTTTAAGGACATTAATGTAATACCTGAGATTTGTCATATTGAATTAACGTATATTATCTCGGAATCAAGTAAAGGTTAACCCGGAACATAATTAACTTCCCGAATTGGATTAATTATTCGATAACTTAATTAATTGGATTTAATCTTCAAAAATTCAAATTAGTAGTTTGTGATGTTTTTTTGATCTAATTTTCTACATGAAAGTGTTAATATATTATATTGAGTTATGGTTAAAATTTGATATCAATCCGAGTTTGGGATAAAAAGTAATTGATGAAAAGGACCTGTTTGCAAACTGAAAACTTCAGTTTATATGCTCTCTTATCTGCCGGACCTGATTGAAAGATAAAACTTAAGAGAAAACAGCAGATACAGTCCCCAGATTTCTCTCAAACTACTAAAGTAGCCCGGTCATCTTCTCCGACTCATATCTTCTTCATCCGACCTCCGTTTTGGATGAGCGAGTAGTCAAATCGAAGCTCGTGAAGTCTTCTACATTTTCGTATAAAATTAAACAGCTGCCGTCACCTGTGGAGAACACAGTTTGTCCTTGAAATTGCTGCCACCGTCAGTCCTCTTCAAATCACCATCTCAGTCCATTCTTTGCTCTATCTGAGTTTACAGACTTGTAAATCGGCTCAAGGGGAGTGTTTTGGTGCAGGTACGCAATGACAACTGCGACGGGAAGCCGGTGAACGGAGTTGGTTGGCATTCCGGCAGCGGGAGGACTATTTTGAATGGATTCGGCGAATTGGTGACTCTTTTGCTCATTTGGAGGTGATATTTGCACTCCTAGTGGAATTTTGGTGCAGGCTGAAAGAGTTGGTGGCCAACAGCCACCTCTCGCGGCGGCCGGCGACTATTCTAACCACCGTGGACGGCGGCGACGGGCCCCTCTTCGGTCAGGTCCAAAAAATATTTTAAAAAAATACTATAAATTATTTTGGACAACTTTTATAAAAGCCGGATTAACAAACGATGTGTAGATTTTAAATTAAAAATCTTGAAAGTTAAAACGCAGTCTATGGAAAACCCGTAAGCGCGTGTTAAGCGTCTAGTTTATACATTTAAGCTTTAAAAATGTTATTAGGATGTTAAATAAATAATTTTGGTATTAAGTTGGAATTAATTCGGTTAATATATGCCAGTTAATTAATTGATCGAATTAAAAGCCGAGTTAAGACGGTATAATTATCGGACTGATAAATATGTTTATAATTGAAGTTGGTACACTTTAAATGAATATTATTTGATGAGTTAAGTGGTGTGATAAGTTTAATATAATTATGTATAGAAAATGTTATATATTTATTGCTGTGATACTGTGATGGAAAATCCGGATAGTCTGGCAGGCCCAGTATGTGGTATTGGTTTTAGTAGTGCTTTTTTTGTGCAGATACGGGCTCCATTTCGGTGGAGAGATATCCGTATTATAGGAAAGATGCTGCTGAATTTTGGGTAGAATTATCTCGATAAACGTGTCAGGTTTAGAATTAAATTTTCGATGTCGTAATAGGATTCTAAATCTTATTTTAGGATATTCTTAAATTGTTTCTGATAGTATTATTATATTATTTTATATAGATCATCAGGTTGGTAGCGATCCTGCTCCGGAGAAGTAGGACGCATTGTGATCGACTTTTCTGTGAGTTATATCATTTTTATTTTATTTAATTGCATGCATTTGTTATATTTTTATTACGGTAAATTTTATGCATATCAAATTGTAATTAATATTTTATATATTAATTATTTAATTATTTT
>CANYLF010744001.1:0-14149 GCA_948193215.1 Bocquillonia castaneifolia
TTCAAGATTGAAGTTTAACCAGTCCAACCCCTCATACAGGCCATCTCCACTCAGCACAGAAGTCCCCTGAATGTGCCATTTTCTGTTCTGAAGCTCAGAAATACCCAATCCTTCACATACTTCTATTGGCGTCATTGCTCCTTTCTTCAGGATATAAAAACAAGTTTTAGTTTCTGTTCCATAATCAATAACTCATTAACAACTTTTTTTTGATAATTAATTCATTAACATACCTAGATTATGCTGAAGCAATCAGAACTTCAATTGAACGATTTCAAATGTTAGATTTGAAAAGATGACCTAAAACAACCACATATTCAAAGATTATTAAGTCAGCCATTATGTTAAAACTCAAACAAGATTAAATTTCATAAAGAGCTACACCTATGATAATTGATTTAGGGATTTTCCATTAGAAAATCAATTAAAATTAAAATTAGATGATTTTGGTGTAGAGATTTTGTTTATAAGAGATTAAGTACCTGCGATTTTACTTTTCTTCTCTTGTTGTTGTTGTTTGCTCCATTTGTTGATTGTAAAGCTAAAGGGAAGAAAATGGAAAATAAAATCACCCTAAATGAGGAAAAAGAAAAGAGAAAAGAGAAAAGAGAAAAGAGAGAAATCTCTGAAATGAAGAACGATTTGGCACGAGAGAAGTTTTTTTTTTCTTTGGGAGAGAGATATTCTAGGCTTGGGTTTTTACACATTTTTCTCCTTCATTTTTAGTTGAGAAGCTTAGCGACGCTTGCCAAAAGCATCCTCATCTTCAATGTCTTCCACATGACCAATTCATCCATTGTTTGTGAATTTTAGAACCCTAATTTTTTTCTTTTTAGCAAACAGAATTTTAGAACAAAGAAGAATAAGGGTTAGTAAGAAGGATTAAGAGATGGACTAGGGTAAAACAAAGAGAAATCAAAATGACAACATCATCCTCTATTGTATAAATATGTATTAGTTGCATTCTTTGTACCAAATACGTATGTCTCTTGTGCTAAGTGGGACCATTTTATTATTTTATTTGCCGAGATAGTCTCGAGCCGAGACAAATGTCTTTTTTCTTTGGTTTATTAGATACCGATGCTCTCGCCAATCTATTATATGTTTGTCTAGAAAACTTATTTTTCTGAATTGCTTTATTATTTTTTTAAAAGTTATTTGAATTAAATGATCTTCAAACAGCAATTACAGGAAAAATAATTGCATTCACTCTTGACTTGAGTGGTCGTTGTCGTCGAATTATAGGAATTTGTTTGATGCTGCTGCACAGCTTTCTATTAAACATTTTTATTTCAGTATCTAAAACTTTGAAAATTTATAATTTAGACCCGATAAAAGTTTATAACAGTAGAGGGAAAATATATAATTGCATTCACTCCTTATTAGTTGTAGTCTTATTGTAGCAAACTGAATAGTTTTTTACAATGAGTAAATGAGATAAAGATATTTATATGGTGCTTGAACTTTTTTTTTTAAATGTTTTAGCATCTGAACTTTCAGAACTTACAATTTACTGTTTGAAACCTGATAAAGTTATAACAGTAAGTTTTTAACTTTCAAATTCCCGATAAAAGTTACTATAACACAGTAAAGGGAAAATAATTCCATTCACTCATGAGTGGTTGTAGTCGTATACTTTTTGACGATTAAGTACAAGGGATAAAAGCATTTTTAGTGTTTGAATTTTATCATTTTTAATGTTTTAGTATTTTAACTTTCGTAACTTACAATTTTACCTTTGAAACCAAATAAAAGTTATATTTTGCTGTGTGACTTGTTTAAAATAAAACTAACACCACACAATATTTTTTTATTTATCTTCACAAGCCCCTAGTTATTATAATTTATACATGTCCGATAGCTGCTGCTAAAATGGTTGTGATGTAGATGAACATAAATACTATAAATCATAGTAAGAGTGGATCTAAAATTTTATTGGGAATGTAATCAAACCAACAAATTTTGGTTCATTTAGTTATTTACAAGATTGAGTTCCAAGGCATGTAATGAAGTGCAGCAATTTTGGGAGTGTAAACTTGCACCTTTCCGTGTAAATGATTTGGGTTACTCGTGAGCTACCCGAGCTCGACTCGAAAAAAACTTAATCTCGGGCCGAGCTCGACTCGAAAAAAACTTAATCTCGGGCCGAGCTCAAGCTCAAGCTCTTCAATCTTGGGCCGAGCTCGAGTATCAATTATAGAGGCTTGTAAGGCTCGCAAGCCTAAATGGGCTTTTGTATATTGAACTCGAACCTACTCGAGTTGAGTTCGATCTCTAGTTTTTCTTTATTAACTTTAGTATATATATTTAAATATCACTTATTTATATATTCGAGTATGATTGAGCCTAATCCGGTCAAGCTCGAGTAGTTTGAGCTCGAACTTTAGAATTTAAGCTTGTCAAGCTCAAGCTCGAACTCGAACCTGAATAAAGTACTCAAGCTCGAGCCTAATATTATTCGGCCAGGCCCATTTACACCCCTACTTTCCACTACAACAATGTCCTCAACCTTATCAAGTTGGTGTGCTTGTATAATTAAGATTCACCTATAAATTAATTTGCTCTCAAAAACCTAAAATTAAATTGGAGATTAGATTAATGGTGCGAGCCACTGAGACTGTTCTATTATGCATGATTTGCATGTTTAAAAACACTTTCATTAGTTTTTTATAAATTGAAAAATCTAATCGTAGTAAATAAAAGTAGAACACTCGATTGTAAAATCTGATAAAGAACATACATGGAACTGACCATTATTCCTAAGCAACACACTCTAATTTGTAATTCAAACAAATTTCATTGAATTGTTGTGAATCTATTTACTGATCTAGAAGTTCTGTAATATCCTTTAGTTTTTAATCTTTTTATGGTGGAATTCACTAAAAAATTTGTAAATCAATAAAAAAATTTCATAAAATCAATGCTCTTTTAACCTTTTTGCTTAAATTTTTTAGGTGATTGGGATTTGCTTTTGATGCCCTTGACGAATCACTAGGATAACGAACTCAATATGATGGCGGTAGCATATTTCTACTGAAGAAAATCAAAAGGAGAGAGAGCTCTTTATAATTTTAGTTGGTAGTTAACACGAGTGTCCTTCTTTGCACAAAGCGAGCATGGGGTTCCTTTTTTTCACCCTTGATTTTTTAGACAACCTTTACATCATTTACCTTGAATAATAGCATCATTCACTCCGAACTATAGGAGTTCAAGTGGGGTTTTAAGCCTAAATGGTACCTGAACTTCACCATAGATTTCAGTTTGGTACCTAAACTTCAATTCGTATCATTTTAGTACTTAAATTTCTATTTTTATTTCAGATTAAGGTGCCAACTCAATTTCTGATTAAAACTAATTGACATAACCCTAACAATTGGTTTAATATTTCATATACTTGTACTATGGAGCATTAATTTAGGCATGGCAACGCAAAATTTATAGTTGACACATATGTTAAGAGGTTTATAGCATATCTGATTTAAAAACTACGGGTGGATTAAACAATCATTAAAGAGGATTTTGAAGTTTGAATCAACATTTTAAAGGTGTAGATAGGAATATACCCTATATGGAATAGCATACCAATTGTCTACTGTTATGTTAACTAATTTTTATCATAAATTAAATTGGTATCTTGACGTCAAACAAAAATAAAAGTTCAGGTACTAAAATGATACGAATTAAAGTTTAGGTACCAAAATAAAATATATGATAGAGTTTAGATACTGTTTGGGCTTAACACCCAATTTGAGTGTGTCGTGGGTCATGACCTGAAGAGTATACTACTACTAGCTTTTTTTTTAACAGTTGAAGGTATAAACTTAATCTTGCTGACTGTTGTTAAATTAATATCAATATTTCAAACCTTTATCATTCTAACATAGATGAATGAGGTCTTTGAGTGATCCAATAATTTAATTAGAGATAGGGACAAAGGCACACTTTTATTGAATTGATTTTTTAAAGGGACTATATATAGTGAATCAAACTTCCTAATATTTGCTTCCAAGAATGTCTTATAACATTGTTTCTTGGTTTAAATTACTTGGAAAGGATCATAAAAACTATTGTTCAATACGTTCGAGACTAATTGAAAAAATATCTTTTTATTTTATTTATTTATCTGTATTAAAAAAAGAAAGAAAGAAATTGTATTGAGGTCTTTCAGTTCTTGATGGATTCGGTACCGAGTATTGGTTGGCTTAGGATATGATGGGCTGCTTGTTCTTGGAGAGGTCAGCTTGGGGGAGGTCGGGATATTCCTGCACGAATGAGAGAGGTAAGCTGGGATTGGTTTATAAGTCCTTTAACCACTCCAATGCTCAAGTCCAAGTATAAGAAAGAGTTTGTCTGTCATGTACAGTCGGACCAATAAGGTTGGAACATGTGTTTAGCGGTTGTCCTCCACTATGCATGTCTTATTAGGAGTGGGCTTTGTGCGTGCTTAGGCTCGATTCTTAGTGGACTAATCATCCATCATTAGTCCCACCATGAGACTTGTTTAGGGTAGACACTATACATTTATGTATTTAATGAAATAAGTGATGTCAATAAATGTTTGTGAAAAGGTAATTTAATACCTTTTTAAGGCATATCTGGAGAGATGCCATGCTCGTATAGCTCGAGAGAGGTGAAAGGATTAGTGAGAATCCTTCTGATGTCTCCTCTCATTGTTGGAAGGTGGAGAGCTACTTGAGCTCGGGTCCTGCCTCCCCAAATCCTTTAAAACTATTGAGGTTGAAGATGATCACATTAGTAACTTATGTCTTTCGTTGTCATTCAAGTCGGTGGAGGTAGGACTACATTTAAGATTGTACTTTACCAGGGGTTATTGAGCCATCAGCTCAAAAGCATGGAGGGAATTCTCCTAACTGGTACAGGGAGGCCACCTTGTTAAAGGCTGCAACTCTTCGTAGTTGGTATGAGTATGGGTTGGGCTTAGGATACGATGAGTTCCATGTTCAAAGGTCAAGATATGCCTGCAACAATGAAATAAGTGTAAGCATGCCGTCCCTTGCTCACTTTGATATGCTTGAGTTAGAACGGTCCAACTAGTTTAGGTATAAGAGAGTTGGGGAATAGTAGAAGCAACATCCTTTACTTGTAAGATACTGAGAGTATTTATAGGGTAGTTGAGGATTCTATCATTATTGGGAGTGGGCTTTGGGTCTCTTTTGGCACGAGTCTTAGTGGGTTGATCCATCAATTCCGAACCTACAATTCTAGGAACAAAAATCGGAACCGTCTTCTTGATTTCAGAACTACAACTGAAATCGTTTCCTTAAGATTTGATTAGTTTTTTTAAAGAATCAAAATTGATCTCTATAGATTAATTCAATCTGATTCTGAATCATAAATTTTTTTAAAAATTCAATTTTCTATGGTGACTTGATTTTTTGCTTACTCTGTCAGTCACCATTGGATGAAAGTGTTGAAAATAATCCAACCGATAAATACAAAGTAAAAATAAAGTAAGTAAACAAGAAAGTCACCATAGTCTTTACCATATCTCCATTTATTTACTCATCTTCTATTTCTCCACTTATTTTTTTCTTAACTGCCATTTCACAATTTCCTGCCATACCCACTTTATAATAAACTCCAAAATCAATCCCCAATCATGTTCATCATCGTTGTCATCAATTTCCTTCTTTTATCAGCCACTTAGGGGGTGTTTGATCATCTGACTTAATTCTTAATTTAAACTTTTTAGCACTTATTTCTTTTAAGTCATGTTTGATAATGAAACTTAATGTCAACTTAACTTTATCAATTAAGTCAAAAACCACTTAATAATGATAAGTCAAAACTTTTGACTTAAATTTTTTTACTGAAAATTATAAGTGGTTGGTTTTTCAAAATTATTAGATAAAATAACTTATATAAACTAAAATTATTATTAAATTATCATTAATAAATAAGAACTCATAATTTGTACCTTTACACCTTTTAGTTGACTTATAATATTATTGATAATTATACCCTCATATATATGTGGTTAAACTTAATATTTTAAAATTTACCTGTGATTTTAATTATATAGTTTAAAAATTGTAAATTAAAAAGTAGAATTTAAAATTTTTTAGCCATTTAATGAAAAAATTAAAATTTTCGGTGATTAGAGTTATCGAACAGATTATTAAAATTTAGTATTTAATTTTTCAGCACTTAATTTTCAATTTATCAAACACCACCTTATTTTGTATTTTTTTTCATCCAATGCTGCCGCAAGCAAATGAGAGTAACCAATTATAAAATGTTTCTGAATTTGCTTTACTTGTTGATTGATAAATATTTTACAGTTTATATTTTATAATTTGTTAACTTTGTTATGTAAGTATTTTAGAAATACTAATATATATTCATTATTTGGCATTTTTTTTTGGTTATGGGCGCATATGGTGGAGGAATTAAACTAAAACTTGCATGTGAAACTGGAACACTAAATATTAATTGTATTCGATTTTTATTTGCTTGTGGTTTGCTTCTTGATGTATATTTTTTCATCTTAGCCTCACAAGATACGGTAATAGCCAATGATATACGTGTGTGTTATCTGCCACGTGTTTATAAAATAAACCGAAGTTATATTGGTTTCAGAATCCCAGTGAGGGGTTCAATAAACGATGATTTGAGTTAAAAAAAATAAAATATAGAAGAAATATATGTCCTGAATGTTGATGCTCCTTAATTATTTTTTGATTGAACTTTTGTCATTTCTAGGGAACTGTCTGTTGGTAAATATATGAATAGTAACCATAACAACTCTCAGACACCAAAACTAGTTTGATTGAGGATGTGTGGTTTTTTTGCTTTCAGTGAAATTGCTATTATAAAATTACTACAGTGTTTAGTAGATTTTTTTTTATCTGTTACTTTTATTCCCCTCAAAAATTGACAATGATGTAGCTCAAAATCTAGGCCAAAAAGTCTTACTATAACTTGTTGGAATATTTAGTTGATTTTCGTACATGTTACTATTTTCTCTTTCTCAAAAATTGATTCTGATGTAGCTCTAAACTTGGTTTGATGACTAATCCTGTGTCACTTCAGGTACTGAAGATGTCTCTTGCTCATGCACACCAAACATTTATCAGAATCAAAGATTTTAACAAGATCCAAACAATGTAAGTTTTTTCTATTCACTAAGTATTAGTTGTCCGTTCATTGAGTGAGCCTATCTATTAGCTCGAGTGACTTTTTGTATTCTATCTATCATAGAGTACCCTTTTTTTATATGGTTCTCTGTTTGGTTAATTAAGTTGAAATATTGTGGTCTTATACATTTTTTTCTGAAATAAATAACTAGCTAGCATTTAATAAAACACCGAACATGATGCATTTATCTTTGAGACATTTGCAAAATAGCATTTGGGTGTGTAGCAATTTCTTAAGCCAACTCATTTTTTAGGACTATGATTATTTGAGGGATTATAATATAATCAGTTTGGTGTCTTTGGGCATGTTGTAGAGGTTATGGATTAGACAATGTGCTATATAGATGCAATTAGACCATATCATAGCTGGTTTCAAATGTTCAAGCCAAGTTAGATTCGAGATTCCGTGTGTAGAAATTGTAAAATATTTGAGTCTAATGCAGGCTTGTTTCAGACAGAGGAAAAAAAAAAGGATGTCTAAGTCTATCCAAGACACAGATTTGGACAAACCTGAACCGATACTAGATCACGAACAAGTCTAGACGTAATGGATCATGCATGCACTTTTTCTCAATTAGAATTAATGTCACTTATCACTTGTTTATTTTAAAGGCATGACTAGATTCTAATCTCTTGTAGTCAGTTCTTAACACAACTCATTTTACCTTGTATTTCTTCTTTAAACTTGATAATTATCATTATTAGGATGCTGGCTTTGGAAATTAGAGTTATTCATTGGGGGTGGTCTATTAGTTTTTTTTTTAACGTTTTGGACATGGCTTTCCATTTTCCGAGTTTCTGTACGCTTAATTTGCTTAAGAAAGAAAATATGATATTAAGATTTTAAATCTTAATTCTATACTTAATTTTTTTTCCACATCTAAATATTATGTGGACAAAAAATTCAGTAAATACTGACAATACATGGAGTAGAGTCAACATGTCATGTCACGTGACTTTAGTTTTTACAATTATAACATTTTTTTTAAAAAAATTGTTTCATATTTTAATTTTATGTCAAATGAAACAAACTTTAAATAATATGAAAATAAATAGTTAAAACATAAGTTTTGCCAATTACAAATATACATTTTAAATGATATATTTCAACATTTTTCTAAAAATTCTAATAATAGAAAAAATAGTTTTAAGGAAAATTATATAATATTTTTTTTCTGCTGTGAACTAAAATACTTGTAATTTCACTAATTATAATTATAATATTTTTTAAAAAATTTTAGCTTGTCTCATATTTTAATTTATTTTTAAATTTAAAATATTTTTATTAATATAAAATTAAAACATGAGTTTTACAAATTACAAATATACAATAATGTTGATTTTTTTTAAGACAATATATTGGATTTTGATAATAAATTAATGGATTTTTTAAAATAAATTGTGCTGTTAATGGAAATGACAATAGAAAGGTTAGAGTAAATATTGACTATCTTGTTTCAATTGTACAGATTAGCCCTTTTAAAAATTAGATATTAGGTGCAATCAAATTCTTAAGTTGGGAAAAAAGTACAAATAAAAACATCAAAATTAATATCTAAATGTATTTTACCGTAAGTAAAAATGCTAACAGAGATATTAACATTATAACTTACAAGTATTTTTTTTTGTGAAGTTTTACTAGTATTTATATTTAATATAAATTTTGTATTCATATACTAATTAATTTGTACATTTTTAATTATTGTATAATGCATAATATAATATTTTGATGTTAATTATGATTATTTACTTTTATCCTACTAAAAACGATAAAAAAAAATTGTATTTCAAGGGATATTATAGCATGTACTAAAAATAAAATCTAAAGGATAAAAAGTATTTTTTTTAAAAACATGAAAGGTATTTAGTATATTAGAGGTAAAAATAGAGATAAAGTGTAATTACTCAAATCAAGAAAAAAATTGTAATTACTCCTTAATTTAATATCATCTCTCATAAGTTTTAGATTTTTAATTTTAAAAAGTGAAGAGTTTCCATCTCAAAAGAAAAGGTGAAGAGTTTATTTTTATCAAGGCAAAAAGTATAATTAAGTCTTTAACTAGAGTGTAGTTTTCACTTAAGCCTCAAAACATTAAAGTGTCTCATTTAAGCCCTTTAACTTTTCGTTTTATATCATATATAGCCAGGAGTCGTTAACTAGGATGTTTGAGGTGAGCTAATTTCTACTTGCATAGAGGTTTATTGACTTATCTGAACTATTTTATTTTTTAAAAAACATAAATTAACTTCTAGTTGAAAAAGACAAAAAAAACAATAAAAATAATTAATTAATGCAAATAAGTATTAATCTACACTTGATCAACAAAACTAAATCAATTAAAAATATCTTTTAGTTTTAAAAAATGCAATTCTGTACACGTTAATGATCATTAATTTCAATTAAAAAAACCAAGTTAATTGAAATAAATTATCTTTAATTTTTAAAAAATCAATAAATATCCATTGATTTAGTTTTTTAATTAAAATTAATTATTAGAATTGATTTTTTTAAATTAAAAGGTGATTTATTTCAATTGGAGTTAATGATTATTAATGTGTATAATTGGATTTTAAAATTGAAAGATATTTGATTTAGTTTTTTTTAATTAATTTACCAGCTTCATGCTTATTATCAGTTAATTCTTTATCATCATTAATTAAATTTTTTTATTGTTAATTTTTTTACCTTATTTAACTAATAAGTAATTTATGTTTCTTAAAATAAAAAAGTAAGTGAAATAAACCCTTAAATTTCGATATAGTTACAAATTAGTTCGCCCTCAAAAACACTATTTATTGTAGTTAATGACATGAGTTTATATGATAGAAACTGAAAGATAGGTGTATTGCTGATATTGAATAGAAATCTCACTCTCCTGTTATATGACACTTAGGACGGTGTTTAATGAAATCATCAAGTACTGGATATGATAAATTACTGTTGAAAATTTTTAAGTGTTGAAGAAAATGCTTTCTTTGATAACTTTTATCACTGAAAGTTTTTATTAATTTTTTCATTAAATGTTTAAAAATTTTAAATTTTTCATTTAAATTTATAATTATTAAAATATACAATTAAAATCATAGATAAATTTTAAAATATTAATTTTAACCACATATAAGGGTATAATAGTCAATAATATTATAAATCAACTAAAAGATATGAAGGTAAAAATAACGAGCTTTTTATTTATTACTTCCTCCGTTTTTTTTAGTTATCTTTCTTGAGAAAAAAATTTATTCATATTTACTTGTTACTTTAGAATTCCAATGTACTTTATTCTCATTTCTTTCAATTTTAACCTGCATTCACACTTATCATTTAGTAATCATTTCCAAATAACTATTTATTTAATAGGGTAGAATGTCTTGAATATTATTTCAATCATTATGTTAATGTGTAAAAAAACAGAGGGAGTAATATTGAAGCACCGACCACTTATAATTTTTAGTTTTTAGTAGAAATTTTAAATTAAAAGTTTTGACTTATCATTAAAGTGATTTTTAACTTAATTAATTAAGTTATGTTGACATTAAGTTGCTTATCAAACATGATCTAAATGATTTAAAGGAAATAAGTACTGAAAATTTTTAATGAGTCAGGTTAAACAAATACTTATAAAATTTTTAACTTATATTTTTAGCATTTCTTTTACCTTTTCGCTTGTGTTTCATTTAAAAATTCCGACTACAATCTAATTCTAGCAAAAACTAAACCAATTAGGAACAAATTTGGATAGCATGGATTTTAATTTGGAAGCCCACTAAAAAAGCCATAACTAATAACCCCTGTTAGTCTTGAGTTTTCATCGACCAAAGCAAAAAAAGGAAAATTACAAACCCTAGAAAAACCATATGAACTAGAAGGGTTTCCAACTCGGGAGAAATGCTCACTGCTAGATCTAAACGGGCGGAGACGGCTGAGTCACGCTCGAGTCGGAGTAAGGTAAGAGAAAGATAACACAGTGACTGAAATGTAAACTCTTATTTTGATGATTTTTGACACAGCTTTTGCTTGTGATGTCTGTAATCTTTTTCTGGTGGATAGCGAAAAATGTGGCTTTAAGACTTAAGAGAATATGAGATGGTGATTTCATGAATTCAGTGTTATCATCTCGGATTTGTGCCTTTTGTATGGGGTCTATAGAGTGACTAAAAATTTAGAGGCAAGTAAGAGAGTTTTGACATGGATGTGTTACAAGAGATTGTATGACAGCATGTGCAAAGCCTCTTGCTTTGAAGATTTCCTTGATTTGGTTAATGCAATTTGCCTTGTGTTTTGTCATGTGAGAGGTGAAATTAAGTGAGAATGCATCATAGATCAGCTAATATTTTTAGTCCTTGCCTTTTTGTTCCCTCTGTTCAATCATCAAACATTTGATGACTGGGACACCTACATCTTGGGTTTTTGTTGTTCTGTTGAACTTTTAACAGTGTCACAATTAGTAAAAAGAAAAAATAACAATTCTATGTTTCAAAATTGGAAAGGTAATAATTGCTAGAATTCAATTCTTGAATATAATCATATACACGAATGAAAATCAATTGATTACTTACACTTGATTCATTCCAAATGTGTTTAGTAAAGGTTGCATGCAAATTATACTTTTCAAAATTTTCTTTGGGCAGGTTTAACGCTTGAGCTTCATTGGTTCAACTTGCACTATGGCATTATTCAAAAGACATTCCATTTTCTCTAATATGATTCGAAGAACAATTTGCTCGAGGGTAAATTATATTTGAATGGTTTTAAATGTTAATATATTATTTTTAATGCATTAACATTCTTAATTTTTTTTAGGTGGACAAACCAGTTCAAGATGAGGTCTTTGAAAATCTTCAGAAGCTTTGAGACAAACCAGATAAAGAATTGGATAATGTTCATAGTATTCTAAAGGGAAGGGATGTTAAAAAAATTTCAATGCTATGAGGTGATTTTGTTAATTGGAGGATTAGTTTGCCTCCTGTTGCTTTGCCTTCAATGTACAAGGCATTGATTGATAACTGTAGGACCATGGATGATTCCATTAATACAAGCTCGCTACATCTTCCCAAAATGTCTTTTTAAAGGCCTCCGCCCCTGTTAGAAAGTTGCCAATTTGCCAAGGCTGGAGCAAGGTAATATTTTTTTTTAATTTTAAAGCTTGTCCATTAATTTGTGTTAATTTAAATTGATCTTCTTGTTTTTTCTTTCATTTTTCAAGTTACTTAAGCTGAATATTGATGCTCTATTAAAAAAAATGGCAAATGCTCAGTAGGGGCTGTTCTGAGGGATCATAAAGGAGATGCTATTAACTGTCTTTCTAGGACAATGAAAGGGAAAGTTAAACATACATGGGAGGGGGAGCTAAAAGCCTGCACAGCTGCCTTGCAATGGGCCTTGGAACTGGGGTTTACGCAGCTTCAAATTGAAATGGACAGTTTGAAAGTTATTGAGAGGTTGACTGGACTTAAGCGCTTTAAAATTGAAGCCTTACCTAAATACATGTACGCTCTAACTATTTCATTCATTTTAAATACCGTACTCATATTCATTTTATTTCTGGTGTTTTATTTGATTTCAGAGACGTGTATGAA
The DNA here is from genome assembly GCA_948193215.1 of Bocquillonia castaneifolia. Lineage (NCBI taxonomy): Eukaryota > Viridiplantae > Streptophyta > Magnoliopsida > Malpighiales > Euphorbiaceae > Bocquillonia > Bocquillonia castaneifolia. Next base: position 12,735 of record CANYLF010744001.1, read on the forward strand.
GTTCTGATGACCATGGATCATTTTGAATTTTTTTCATACCGTAAGAGAGAACAATGCGATTGCAAACTTCTTGGCTTCTGAAGCAAGAAAAAAGGAGAAAAACAAAAAGGACACCTCTGAAGAGCTGCTTAAAAACAAAGATTTCATTGACAAAATTAAGTTGGTTTTGAGTACTTACTCCCTTAGATGTCTCACCAATGATGTTGTCCTTAGGATGATCTTTAGAGAAGGTCCATACTTTAGGAAGATCTCCATGCACTTGTTGGTGATCCACATGTGCTTGATTAACTATATTTCCATCCAATACGTGTTGTTCTTGTGGTTCCTTGTCCTTGTCAAGCTCCCTTGAACTTTGAGATGCATTTTCTTCAATGTTAAGCTCTTCAAGTCCACCTACAACATCATCACAAGAAGTACTATCTTTCACGAGATCAAGTTTACTAGTTTTGTAACGACCCGAAACTAATACAATATAATAAGGATTAATATATATAATAATAGTAATTAATATTAAATTAAAATTCAAGTTAAACTCCCTACCAAAATATTTTTCTTGTTTAAAATTGAGCAACAACGATCGTGGTTAGAGAACCAACGATCGTTGTCAAATGTGCAACGGTTGTTGTTAAAAATGCTTTGCTCGTTGTGAAATTCACGAAAATGGCCAAAAGTTTCAGTAAGGTACACGAGCGTGTGGGAAATTAATAACGAGCTCGTTGTTAAACAGCAACGATCGTTGTGAACCAAAAATCACCCAAACGAAATTTTTTTAATAAAAATCACAGTTTAAAAACAGTATTTTCGACTTTCCTCTGTTAAAATAAACTCCAACAGGCTCAAAAACAATATAAATATATAACAAGCCTTTCGATATATTAAAAACAAAACTAAAACATGTATTCTCGATATGAATTCTTATAAATACATAAAATTATATTTATTGATTCTTAATCCAAAACAAACTACAACCATATAATGCAATATGCAAAATTAATGCACAAACAAACTATTGATCCACTGGCCAACCTTAATCTTTTACTGCAAATGCACTTGAACTTTCTTTATCATCAAATTTTCAATACCTGAAAAATAATGCCAAGGGGGTGAGCTGGCAATTTAATAAGCATTTAATCAATTAATCAGGAATATTAAGCCAAAACTACCAACATATAAACAACACATATTTCATTTAAGAAACATACAATCAAAACCAATCATACCATTTGAACAACTTCCAATATCAATCAAGATAATTCTCATTCAAAGCATTTCACAACCAAATCATCTTCACAAGTCATCAACCAATCTCAAATCACAACAATCTCATCAAATCAAGCTCGGATGACTCAACCTCACATTTCCTCACATTTCATTTCTTTTTCTCATATCATTTCACATTTCTCATTTCACAATTA
>CANYLF010744708.1:0-11034 GCA_948193215.1 Bocquillonia castaneifolia
TATTTGTAAAATCATCATCCTCACCACAAATTTCTAGTGTGGATGTTGCTAAGACAAAGGGTCGGAAGCCTAAGTCTAAGCAAGGAGGGAAGACACCTAGTGTCTCCATGGCCAAGAAGGTAAATACCTTTCAAGGTAAGCTAAGGGTAAAACCAAGGGTAAGCCAATCCCTAAAGGCCAAACTCCTAAAAAACATCACACACATAAGCAAAAGGACCTTAGAAAAAGGACCTCATCTCCTAATGTCCAATGCCATTATTGCATGAAACATGGCCATATCAATATCTTTTGTCATGTTAGGAGGGAGCAACTATTCAATGGTTTTTTTGTTGAGACTAACCCCCAAGGACCCAAGTACATTTGGGTACCAAAGAACAAATAATTTCTTTTTGTCTTGTAGGTACTTTTGGCATCCCTAAGGATCATGGAAAAAGTTTAAATGCATTTGTGGATGCTCAAGTACAATTTGGGAAAGGCAACAAGACTCTTCAAAAAGGAGGAAGTCAAGTTGAGGGGGAGTAAAATGCTTTTTGTAAAACTTTTGATCTACTCAAGCTAAGCATTTCCCTTTCATATTTCTCATCATCATCATCTCATGCATAATGTATTTTCTTTTGCATCTTTTTAATGATGATTAAATGAGTTCTTATTTTTTTTTACTTGCTCTCTTTTGTGCTTTTTGAGTTGACAAAGGGGGAGAAATCTCCTTATTTTATGTTTTTTAAAAACCTGGCACAAGTTGAGGGGGAGCAATTCCATCAACTCACACACTTAACTCCTATGTTTTTTAGTTTTTGAACTTAGAAAATGCTTTTTTTTTTGTCAAAAGCAAAAAGGGGGAGATTGTTGGCTTTAGTGGCATCAATCCATCTTATTTTGAGTTTAACAACCCTTTATCTTTGTCTAACAAAGTTCCTAAGTGTGTAGGTTTTCAACCAAGCTAGTTTTGAATGACTTCTGCAAACCGCGCCCATGACAAGGGGAGCCGCGCCCGTGGTAATATATCGCACTCGTAATGTAAAGATTGTCCCCACGACCAGTGACAAAGCGCGCCCGCGAAAAGAAAATCGCTCCCAGACTTTTTTGTGAAAACTTAGAAGCTTCTGTACACTTCGAGTTCGCGCCCGCGACATAACCAAATTGCACCCGTGATTTGAGAAATAGAGAACCAATTTCTGAAGGTTCAAGGTCGCGCCCGCGATGGACTAAATTGCCCCCGCGATTTTATCAGAGAGAAGCCGCTCCTCAAAAGAAATCAAGCCGCTACTCAATGAGATCACTAAATCGCCCCCGCGGTTTGATAAAAAAAGAAGCCGCTCAAAAGCAATCAAGCGGCTCTCTCAAAAAAGGTATCTTCGCACAGGTGGTTTTGATCAAACAGAGAGCTGCTTCTGCAAGGCCATCTAGCCGCTACACAAAAGGGCGTCTTCTTCGCAATGCGATGGACTAATTGCCTCGCGGTTTGATCAAGAAGAAGCGCTCCTTAAGGCAAGCAAGTCGCTCCTCAAAAGCATCTTCTGCCCAGTGATTTTGTGCCCACGATTAGATATCACACCCGCGATTTGATCAAACAGAGAGCAGCTCTCAAAGTCATCCTCTACCCAGTGATCTCACGTCCGCGGTTAGAGATGTCGTACCCACGGCATTCAAGGGAGTCTCTAAGAAAACTAGCCGTTGGTAGATCGCGCCCGTGAGCCGACAGATTTCAAAAATTTAATTCAAAAAGTTTCTAGTCGTTAGACACACTTTTGGGGTAGTCTCTAACAGCTAGTTTTAGGTATTTTGGCTATAAATATCCATCATAAATGTTCTTCAAGTAAGACCATTAATTCTTTGATAGCCAAACTCTTGTAACCTTTTTTTCTCAATCATTTATAATTATTTGGTTGTGTGGTTTTGGGTAGCTAGAACTCTAGAGCATTTGTTGCTTGGATTGAGTGAATTAGTTATCCATTGTACTAGTGTCAATTCTTTAAGAGTTGGGAAACACTAGGGTTAGGTTTGGAGAGAGTCTTAGAATTCTCTTTATAAATGTTGAAGATAGCCTATTGAAATCTTCATTGTAAAGGTTTGGTGTTAGCCTCTTGGATACACTAGGGTTTATGAGTGAGCCTTGGGTAAAACTCATTGTAAAGGTTTGGGATAGCCTTGAAATCCCTTGTATCACTATTGTAGTTAGTGGATCCCCAAAGAGGTCTTTGGGAGAGTGGACGTAGGACAAGTTGGGTCCGAACTACTATAAATCCTTGTGTGTTCATTCTACTTCATCTCCTTTATCTCTAAAATTTTTAATTGCGCACCAATTCACCCCCCTCTTAGTATTTCATACAGGATCAACATATGAGCCATTATCATCCTTAATTACAGTAGTTCTATAATGTCGATAATGAGAAGAGGCTATTCTATGGAAGAAAGAGGTGTTCTTATCTCCCAAACGAGTCCATTTAATGCGAGACTTTTGATGCCATATCTTTTCCTTCTGAGATTATTTCTAAAAAAGAGAGGATTTTAACTCAGTAATATCATCCCTCACAGACTGACTAAGAGGCCGATTAGGAGTGGATTCTAAATTCAGAATTTGCTGCTCAAGTTCTCGAATACTGACATCAATGTTACCGAAAATATCAACATTCCAGTTCTGATTTTTTCCCAAAGACTTTTGAGGTTCTTGGCCATAGAAGAAGAGCCATATGATGCAATAATATCCACCCAAGATTGCTTAAGAAAAGGAAGAAAACGCTGATCTTCCCACCACACATTCAATGACCGGAATGGTCTTTTCCCTATCTGGTTGAAAGGTCCGATTTATAGATCAAAGCCAGGCAATCAGAAAGTAAAGTGTCATTAGAAGATACAGACTGAAAAGGTCAATCAAAGCTAAGATTTTTCAAAATTAGAAAACGATCAATCTTAGACTATGCAAACGAATTCCTCCAAGTGAAAAATTTTCCATGAGTTGGCAAGTCAAGAAGTTCAACGGAGTTAACAAAAGTGCAGAAGTCAGAAATAGACTGAGAGTGAATTCCATTAGAGCATTTAGATGGCGATAAAACTTCATTAAAATCCCCAAAGACAATTATGTTGTCATAGGTGAGAACCAACGGTAGTAAATCATTCCATAGAACTGACCAATCAACGGCATTAGAATTACCGTAAACAAGAAGAAGGTGAACAGAAAAGTCATGGCACGAAGCTTTGCAAAGCAGCCATCTATCACTGCTGGAGATAAGGGATCAATTAAGGACAGCTAAATTCCAGGAGAGAAGCAAACCACCCGAAGTACCTGTAGAAGGAGAGAAGAAAAATCCAAAATCTTGGTGGCCCCAATAATTACGAACAACAAAATCATCAATGAGAGGTTTCTTAGTTTTAATTAAACCAAAGACAACAATATCATGGAGAGAAATCAACTGCCTAACAAAGGCCTGTTTAGAAGAGTTAGAAATACCACCCCTGCAATTTCAAGACAGTAGTTGTAAATTAATCATAAACACAGTAAAAAAAAAACCTTGAGAGAAGAGGTTAAGTTAAGTTGCTTGAAGGAGCCCCTCAAAACCTCTTACAATAACCTCCTTATTGGTGTCATTGAAAATTCCAATCCCACAACCAAGCTTTCATGAATCCGAGATTGCTTTGGACTTTGACGAAGAAGGATCATCCAAGTCTATATTAGCAAAAGAAGCTTGAGCCTTGTTCTTCCTCCTCCTTTTAGAATTAACATAGCAGAGAAGATCATTCTCCTTGGGTGTAGGTTCTCTAAAACATTTATGGCAAGTCCAATAGGAGGAGTGGCTATTGGTGTTTCCTGATTTGTAGAAGGAGCAGAAACTACAACATCATTCTGAGACTTAGGGGTGCTAGTACCTTGAGAATCGGGAAAAGTTGGAATAAGAGGAGGAGGGATGTCATGATCCGATTCTGAATTATCAGAGTCACTAGCAGAATCAGAAGAAACCTCGTTGGAGGAAAGGAAAGCCAAAGGGAAAAAGCATTCAGATATTTTGAGAAAGAGAGACTTTGAATTCACTCTGATATTGCACCCATCAGGGATAATAACACTATTTGGAACCGATAAGAAACATGAAAAAGCATCCATCTTATGTAGCAGTTTAAATTCATCACTGAAAGTCATTAGAGTACCAAATTTGAAAACCAGAAAATTAAAGAAATCCAAATTCTAGAGTTTAAGAGGGATGTCCCTAAACTGCAGCCACATTAGACGTTCAGAAGGAACCATAGAACTGTCAAACGGGTGCACTTCTTTAACCACATCATTAACGTAGCATTTTGTATTGGATAAGAAAGTTTTTAACTCCTTAGTGGAATGAAAATAGACCATAATCTTATCACCTCCCAACATGGACATTTGCTCGAAAAATAAAACCTCTTTCAGAAAAGAGAGTCTGAAAGCCAAGAAGTTTTGAAATATCAAAACACAGGCACGATTGGACCAAGAAGGAACAGGGATCTTTTCGTTGAATTCAAATGAAGGAGTGGGACAACCTCCTTCGTTATTCCTTACCACAGAAGCATAAGAGCGCATGTCACGATGAGCAGGCTTGATTGGATGAGGGATAGCAATGCTGTTAGAAGGAGGCTCAATAGTGGCAGCAATGAAAGTCGAAGAGGACCTGATTGCAGGTTTATTAGGGAACCTTGCTGGAAAAGCACGTAACCTGTGGTAGCCTATAGTGATCATATTAATCTTGCGAATGGAGTTATAAATGCTAAGATCCTGATGAATACGGATAAAACCAAATCTTAGATTTTTCCAAATCCTTTTGATTACAAGTGTAACAATACTTTTAACTCCATAAGTAAGAAATGCCTGCTGAATATTATGAAGGTTCCAAGAATTAGGGTATCCTTCGAAATAAATCGCCGAAGGATTAGGAAGCACAGGTGGCGAGGTTGGGGTTGGAAGAATACCAGGATGGTTGTTTGAAGGTGGTTTAGGGTGGGTTAGGGAGCTGTTTAAAGGTGGCTGGCCGGAGAAGGTAGTGTTTGTATGAAGGTTGGGATTGCAGCCATGGAGAGGACGACACTCCATGCTAGGGTTTCTTAAGTATATTGGTTGTTCTTCTCTCTAAAAAAAATAAAAAAATATTTTTTTATATGCTACATAGAATAAAAAAAATACTTTAAGGAATAATTTTTCTGATGAAAAACAAGCATTTATTTATTAACATAAATCATTCTATTTAAATTTCAAGAATTTAAATTAACGTAAAAATGAGTATGTAATTTTGACAAATGATAATCTAGACAAATACAAATTACTGTGTATATTAATGATGTCATTTCATCAAATATAATATACTATTAATCTAAATCATTTTGTTTAAAATTTTAACCCGAATTATTATTTATCATGTAATAATTTAATTACATACTTCGATTTAATATAATAGTCTTATATGATGTTATTTATGTTATATTTATTATTGTAAATTTATTGTTTAATTATTTAAAATTTTGTATCTATTTTGATTTAATATTTATTATAATTTAATACTAATAATATAGAATTGGATACTATTGTTTATAAAATTTTAGTCATATATTTTACTTAATTTTGTTTATATAAATTAAAAATAATATAATTTTAAAAGTAATATTATTCATGTGCTTTATCTGAGAAAGAAAACTAGTCTCACAAAAAAGAACTAAGGCTATTTTGTAACAAATAAAAAGCAACTAATATCAACAATTAAAGAGTATCTATTCAGATGATAGGGGATAATTATAAATACCCCCTCAGGTTTAGTATATTATGCACTTTAGTCCCTCTATTTTTCAAAATAAGAGGTTTCATCCCTCAGTTACTATTCCTTTATATAAAAGAGTCCTTCCGTTAATTAAAAGTCAAAAACTTGGTTAAAGTGTTGAGCTATCCAATTTTATTAAGTTGCTGTGACAAAATTACCCTTCCTTTTCAATATAAGAAAGCATAAATTTGGGCAAAAAAATGACTAGCTTGCATTTACTTTTCCCTTTTTTTTTTGGCTCAGTTGGATTATTTTAAATAGTAAATTAAACACCTCCTACCAATCTGTTATACAATATTAAAAATGACTGATGAACTATTCTAAAAAAAGTCATCTTCTATGGAACTTGTATATTTCTTTCAATGAATTTCATGAAAATATATCATGAACCTGTGACGCTTGGAATATTACATTCTCATTCTGTACATAAATAAAGAATATATAAAACCTAATAATTGAAAACTTTCATTGATTAAGTAAAAACTTTGAAGTGCCATAAGTATAAAATAACCAAAATTAACTAACATGCACATTATATTGCAGATTGTTAAGTTCAAGAGTGCCAAAAGGCTATCTACTGATCCAAAATATGACTACTAATCCTGTTACGAAACTATAATAATAATAATAACAACAACAACAACAACAACAACAACAACAACAACAACAATAATAATAATAATAATGCCGTTAAATGTTACTCTAGTATCTGAACTGAAGTATGATTCATTCCTCATAGCCTTTTTGCAAGTGCATTTATTATGACCAAATTGCTTGCAAATTACACACTTAACAATTGAAGATCTCTTTCTTTTTGCTTTTGGTTCTCCTTCTCCTCTCCTCCTTTTTTTCTTTGGTCGCCCGGGTTTTCTTTTGAGTGAAGGAGGTAAAATGATCTCAGAAGGATCTATAGCTTCAAGATTCATTTCAGGTAGAGGTCTGATTGCATCATCATGAGCTTTTAGGTATGTCTCAATGTTGTAATACTCATGACAATAGTTCTCAAGATTTGTTCTCGTATAGCCAACACAAGCAGCAGGATGCCTACATGGCAAACCACTTAAATTCTACCATCTACAGCTACATTGCATCGTATTTAGGTTCAAAGGCAAATGTACAGGGGCCTTCAATATTCTCAAATAAATCATCCCATCAACACCTTACAAGATCTTGTATTTTTAGCAACTTTGTCTAGATATTTCTTAGTGCTTGGTATTATCTTTCCTTCCCATGTGCATCCCTTGGCATACCTGTAAGTCACAATATCAAATATTCATACTTATGTATGCAAAAATGCACACATGTATAATTAAAATTATATTAAGCATACCTGTTATGTAATCGGACCATACACTTCTGTCTAACATTATCAATAAGCTACACAATTGGCTTTAACCTAACTTTGTTAATCCAGTTATTGAAGCATTCTGTCATATTGTTGGTCAAATGCTCATTTTTTTCCTTCAGGCCAAAATCCATTCCGTGTCCATTGAGATAAAGGTATTTTTAATAGCCATTCATATGGTTCCCCATCTTTTATCTCTTTTAATGCATTCATAGCAGTCCAAAACTCAATACTATTTATAGCCCGAGCAGCAGCCCAAAAATGATCTTTTAAATCCAACCCTGGAAATTTTCTCTTAAAGTTTTCATATAAGTATCTTTAACAAAATCTATGAGGACAATCAGGAAATACAACTTTGACTGCATCCACCAATCCCTGTAAAATACGACTTGTGTTTCAAAGTCAAATTCATGTGCAACTTATGTATCATAATAAAAAAAATGCAATATATAACTTTACCTTTTGCTTATCAGACATTATGGTTATCAGAATTTCATCCGATCATCCACCTATGCAATCATATAGATTCTGTAAGAAAAATAAACAACTATCAAAGCATTCTTTCTCAACAATCCCAATAGCAATTGGAAAAATTCCTCTATTTGCATCAAGTGAAACAGCTGCAAGCAAGACTCCTCCATATGGACCATGCAAATGGCAACCATCGAGACTAATAAATGGTTGACAACCTGCATGAAAACCCGTTACCATTTCTTTAAAGCAAACAAAAATTCTCTTGAACTGTGGTGGACTATCAAGATCATCAGTTCCTTCAACTTTTTCATAGTATCCCAATTTTACTATAGTTCCAGGATTACATTTTTGTAAGAGAGCAATATACTTTGTCAACTTATTATAAGAATCAGCATGCAATCCTTCATTTTGTGCTCTTGACTTCACTTTGGCCCTATACATTTGACAATTAGATGGATCTAAACCGTATACTTTATTTAGATGATCATACATTAAGTCATAACTCATATTTGGATCAGCTCTAAGTTGATGCTCTAACTTTTTTACAATCCATTAGGCATTAGCATTTGAGTTTTTATTGTTTACCGGCCTTATACAAGTATGAATATTCTTCAAGGTCTTCACCATAAATGTCCTTTTATCAAGCAGCAGTGATGCATGGATTCTCCAAGGACATCCATGACCTTTACAATAAGCTATAACTCTATCTTTATCATTCTTTACCTTTGTCACCTCATAACCCTCTTCAACTACATAATCTCTCAACACTTCTATAAAGGAACCCACACTCCCAAAAACATCTATCGTGTTAAATTCTATTATGTTTTCCCTATTTCTCTTAAAAACATGTGTGAACTGTTATAAAATGATTAAAAAAAAGAAGAAAGAAAGTTAAAAAGTAAAAAATAATGGCTTGTTAGGCACCAAATATTGAATTGCAAGTTGCAATTGTGCCTTTAAATAGGTTGTCTTTGATTCATTTGAAACACAACACAAGCACAACTGAGATGTGGAGTTTGAGTGTTATGGAGCAGTCCAAAGCAATTTTGTTTTGGTGTAATGCTGGAGAGGAAAAAATTATGAGGGCTAGAGGGTTTGGGTAAAATTCTCTAGGTACCCTCTAGATATTTTTCTTGGGTTTTGGGTGTGAGAAAAATATTGCATTTTATATTATGTGGTTGTAATAATTTTTCGTATAGTGAATATTTTTCTTGGTTGTCTTTTGACAATGGCCGTTGTTTTTCTCCTGATTTTGGAGTTTTCCACGTAAATTCTTGTCTTATTAATTTTTCTGTGGTTGTTTGACTATTTTTATTATTCTTATTAAAGGTAGTCTATGGGGGTAATAGGGGAATATTTCCCAACAACTGGTATCAGAGCCTGATTGGGGTATTAATATCTACTTATCGTATGCTCTGTGATTGCTACTAAGGTGGACCCTCCACATTAGAAAATAAGTAGATTATTATTTACTCTATTTTTTTAAAAAGCCTACAAGTACCTTTGGTACAGTAGAGTTTTAATGTGTGTTTTACACTAAAATAAAATCGAAAAAAAATGTCAGCAACTAAATTTGATGAAAAAATTAATTTTGCCTTATGGCAAGTGCAAGTCAAGGATTTGTTGATCCAGTCTAGATTGTACAAAGTCTTGAAGGGAAAGTCACTCTCTTTGATCAGCAGAAAAGATTCAGAAGTGTCCGGTGATAGCAGTAGAGACTCAGGAAAGTCCACGATGAGCGATGACGACTGGGAGGAGCTAGTTATGAAAGCTATCAGTCAAATTCATCTCAGTTTAGCAAAGAATGTTCTTGCTATTGTGGTTGGACTATCTACAATAAAGGAGATCTGGGATAAACTTGAAAATTTGTACCAGTCAAAAATTGTTTCAAATAGGCTCTATTTGAAGGATCAATTCTATAAATTGAAGATGGAGGAATGTACAAAAATTTCATATCATTTGAGTGTTCTGAATGGAATTATTTCTAAATTGGAGACTTTCAAAGTTAAAATAAATGAGGAGGACAAAGTCTTGCGACTCATCTTATCTCTTTCACCTTCTTACAAACACATGCAGCCCATTTTAATGTAGGGAAGGAACCTGTAATTTACTCTGAGGTGACGAGTAAATTAATTTCTGAAGAAAGAATAATAAATGCAGAAAGCAGACCTTCAAAAAATTCAGTGTTTGCTGTTTATGAGAATGGGAAGAAGAAGAAAAACTCTGTGAAGAAAATTGTTTGCTGGGGATGTGGTCAAACTAGCCACGTAAAGAAGAATTGCAAGTAAGGTGGAGTTGGTTTGGCTAATAGCTCCAAAGAAGAAGATGATGTTACTAATATTGTCTCCCTAGAAGAGGGAGATGGTGAATTTCATTAAAGAAAAATATATGTCCTAATGGCATGATTGCTACCACTGGAGATGCCATAAAAGAGGACGTATGATTGGTAGCATGTCCACGGATTTGCACACGGGCATTGGCTGATAATTATGCAAGGTGTGTGGTGGAACAGAGAAATGTCGATAGCTAATGAACTTCCAAAAAATCAACATGGAAGTTGCACCATAATTTATTAGCAAGATTTTTTCGATATGGGACGAGGTAAAATTCTTAGAATTGGTATTAATTCCAAGTGGGTATACTCTTTATGGTGGAGTATAAGAATTCTTATTTAAGAATTATGATTGTCGGTGATAGATAATGTTTTGGTAGCAGGTACTTTTTTTTTAATCATGGTGGAGATTTTATAAAATGATTAAAAAAAAGAAGAAAGAAAGTTAAAAAGTCAAAATAATGGCTTGTTAGGCACCGAATATTGAATTGCAAGTTACAATTGTGCCTATAAATAAGCTGTCTTCGATTCATTTGAAGCACATCACAAGCACAACTGAGAGGTGGAGTTTGAGTGTTGTGGAACAGTCCAAAGCAATTTTACTTTGGTGTAATGCTGGGGAGGAAAAAATTGTGAGTATTAGAGGGTTTGGACAAAATTCTCTGGGTACCCTCTGGGTATTTTTCTTGGGTTTTAGGTATGAGAAAAATATTGTATTTTATATTATATGGTTGTAATAATTTTTCACATAGTGAATATTTTTCTTGGTTGTCTTTTGACAAAGGCCGTGATTTTTCTCTTGATTTTGGAGTTTTCCACGTAAATCCTTGTCTTTTTAATTTCTCTGTGGTTGTTTGACTATTTTTATTATTCTTATTAAAGGTAGTTTATGGGGTAATAGGGGAATTTTTCCCAACAAACATGTCTTTAAAAGGATCTTTGGGTTTCCTCTCGCCATCTTCACCTTCATCTTTAGATTCTAGACTATCTGAATCATGAGAGCTATAATTGCTCAAATTATCTTCACTTTCATCTGTCATCTCATCTCATAGCTTGAACTTGTTGATGAAGAATTTGAATCAGTATCTTTCTCCATATTACTTGTACCTTTAGCA
>CANYLF010745454.1:0-18906 GCA_948193215.1 Bocquillonia castaneifolia
GTGCTTATAAACCCCCAGATGATATCTTGACCGTTTGAGAGCATTTAATGCAAAACTAGCCGTTTTTCTTCTTTTTTCATCTGTCAGGTCGAAGCATTTAATGCTGCAGAACAGCTTGCAACGATTTTGTTGTTCTTCATCACGAGCTCGTTGTGAAAGCTTCGTGCTCGTTGTGAATGCTGCAACGAGCTAGTTGGTGTGCTCATTGTAAAGGCTCATTGCTCGTGTATCTTGCTGCTTCTTGTCATCAAGGCTCCACGAGCTCGTTGCCCAAATCCCACGATCGTTGGCATGATCCATGAGCTCGTTGCTTTTCTTTACGATCGTTGTTAGAGACTGCACGAGCTCGTTGCTATAATCATTGTAAATTTCTTGGTCGTTGTCAAAGCTCAACGAGCTCGTTGCATGGCTCGTGTGCTTTGATGCTTCTCAAGTTCAAATTTATCAATTCAACAACGATCGTTTGTTGGTTAACAACGATCATTGCTAAAGCAACAATTTCATTGTTTAACCTACAACGATCGTTTTGAATGAGGGACTTAGGGAATCTTTCTGAAACACTTTAAAACACGGGTTAGGATTAATTATATGGACTTAGGTTAATTGTTAACATCAAAACAAGGATTGATTGTCCAAAGAGGTCAACAGGTAGTTACTATGGGAAAGAAAAAGGAAGGTCTGGCTGATTCTTAATAGTAAGAGACTCTTAAAAGGTGTAAAATAAGATAGGAAGTGAGTTTTGGGTAAAATGTACTTAGAAAGACGTGTTAAAAGCTAGTTCTGATATTTCGAATAAAGTTTACCACTCATAGAAAGAAAGAGAATTGGCCCGAACTGGTGGCAAGAACTAGTGGAAACGAGGAAGATGAAAGGCTTACATATTTTATTTCAGAACTATTTAATAAAGAAGGACAAGAAAAGGGCAAGATCCAGTGCTAGATCTTCATGATATACACGTTCTAAAGTACCCTGTTTCTAAGGCAAGAGACCTAGTGGCAAATCAAATTATTCTGAAGTTCTGGTAGTGTTTGGGGTTCATAAGAAAGGGCCACAAGTGGACAAACTAGAAAGATAATAGGAATCACTAAAGCAATAGAGAATGGAGTTAATTTTTGATGGGCAAATATCTCATCACTTTAAGGGGAATTAAAGATTACGTGCAGCTAGATGGGATTTGGTCCGGAAAAAAATAGGAGTGAACATTCTGAGGAGAGGGAATTCTGGAAGTATCTCCAGGAAAGGCATACAGTAGAAAATTTAGAGACTTCCATGCATAATCAGAGGAAAACAGTTCCGAGGTTTAAGGGCCAGATCTTTATGAATAACTGAAAGCCAAGTAAGGTGACAAGGATGTGCAAGTCATGAGAAGTGAGAACGGTCAAAAATCAAGGATATAGAAATGGCCTCAACCATAAGCACACGATTTTCAAAGATGAAGGATAGGTGGGTGTGGTGGTAATGGCTGTGTTTCTAGTCATTTCTGTCAAGGAATTGCCATATTCCACTAAGAGTAGCATGGGATATAAGTAGAGAAGGGGAGTACTTGGAAAAAGGATCGATAATCTTCAACAAAAAAACAAATAAATTCAACATAGCATCATCAATTTCTAGCATTTTAGCTTTCAATAGTCAATTCCAGTCTACAGTCTATACATTTCAAACTTTAATTTTCAGTTCCTGCATTTAATTTACTTCCAATACAACCAGTCCATTCAATTTCATTTAAGCTTTGTTTATTCCCAGTTTATTCCTGTCAATTTTAATTCCAATGTTAATCATTCATTTCAGTTTAGTTATTAAGCAGTAGTTCTTTCCAATTCATCAAGCTTTTTATAAATGCCAATCCTATACTTCTATTACCAGTTCTATCAATGGTTGTTCACACCATTAGTTCTGTATTTTATCCATTCAATCCACTAGTTCTATTAAGTTTTTAGTGGCATTATGGGATACTTTTGTAACGGATCCACACTCACAAAACGTTTGACAAGTTAGGTACATCGGTTGAGAGACCTACATTCTTTGGCATACCCAAAGCAAAGCGCAAATTGGAGTAGATTTGTTCCAGCACCACTTCCAATACAAGAACTATCAGTTCTTAAAAAATAGGAAAACAATGTCCAACATCCAATAATGCCACTTGGAACCATTTTGGACATGTGGCACCATTCAAAATGTGTCATGTCAGCATTGGATAGATTTGAAACAATTTGCAAACATGAAGGATCAAACTGGAACAATTCAAAAGTTATAATAGAATTGATATTTGGTGTAAAGGTGAAGATATAAAAGACTACTATCCTTATTTTTATATATCCTAACTTTAGAGTAAATTTTATATATATCCTCACTATCAAAATTTTTTTTATATATATATCCTAATTGTAAAAATAATTAAATTAATATTTGGATTTTTTTAACATGTTTTAAATATGTTCAAGTGTGTGTTATTAATGATTTGATACGCGGACATGACATTTTTTAAGACAATTAACAACAACTCAACAAACACTTTATATTCTTTACATAATTAATAATCTTATATAACATAACCTTCAATGCAAATTTTAAATATATTCCAACCTACAAAATAAATTTCAAATATATTAATTTAAACCTTAAATGTATGCTAACTTGGATGCCAATTATACAAAAAAATTACCATACAACTGTGCCAATTCGTTAATCACACAAGCTTAGATATATTTGAAACATGTAAAGATTCAAAGAATTAATTTGAAATACATTTAACACTAAAATATATTTGAATTGTATATTAACTTTGAAACACATAAGATAATTATTCCATATTGAAAGAGTCAATTATATAATACATCTAAGTAGAATATGATGAATAATAATTTTACTGTTGTTGTTGTTGCTAGTATTGTTGTTATGTTTGTTATTAATATTAATATTAAATATTATTTATGTTTCCCAGTCTCTTATGTCAAGGATGAAGTTTGGAATCTTTTAGGAAGTGCCTCAGGTAATATTTGGTATTCTCTTTTTCACTCTCTCTTTCTTTATATATATATTTTTTAGAAGAATTAAAGGTGTTAATTATAAAAACAATATGAAAAATTACCTTGCATTGGAAATACATAATGATAAAAAAAAAAAATAAAGTAACCATAAAAATTCCATCACATATTATCGTTTTCCAAAGTTTTACGTTCTAAACAAATATGTACAACAGAGAAATTTTAGTATGATAGTAACGGATAATGGAGAATCCTAATGCTACTCTCCTTTCTAACACTAGCAAACCAAATACTGAAGAGACCGATGAAATTGTAAGAAGCAACAAAAACAAGTTAATGGACAAAATGGATGCCCTAGTGTGGTCCAGAAGTTAGAAAAGATTGTCAATTGCATCTCTGACAAGAAAGAAATCCTCATGGATGGATATTTTACTTAGTCAAAGTCAGGATGTGGATATGGTATATGTCCCTAAAACTTCTTGGAAGAAGAGGAATACATCCTAGAATCTTATGAGGTTGATGATCCTAAATGTCTACTGATTCATCTTATTGCTACTGAGAAAAAGCTATTATGAGAGCCCCCGAAAAACATCACTAATAATCAAAATTTTAGGTTGTAGAATTCGTTTTAGATATCTACAATAGAAGCTGCAAAAACTTTGGAAGAAGCATGGAAATATAATGCCAGTTGATTTAACTAGCCATTTTCTTTCTTTTTAGATTCTCTAATTATGAGAACTTTGAAGTCACACTAAGGGCAAGCCTAACAGTTCTCCTTATTTTACTCCTCAAACTATTATAAACAACACAATATTTTTCTCGAAATTCATACATATTCTACTTTTTACCCACTATTTAAATAAATAATTAATTTATTCACATAAAAATACACAATTTTTCTAGAATTTAAATAGTTCCTCCCTCACAAAGTCAACTCACTTCTAATTTTTCTCAAAAATAAGTAGCCGACATAATTTTCAAGATAAAATTTCAAAAAAAAAAAATACTATTCCACTCTCAGAAATTTAAGAGTCTCATCTGGGAGGCTCTTGGACTTGCCCTAAGCAGAGGACTGCAGATTATTGTTGATCATTGCATGGCTATTAGACTTTGATGTCCTAATTCTAATCCTATGTATGAGCATATTAACAAAATTCTGACATGGTTTTGTTTTCGAGGTTTACCCGTTGGGGAAGATTGTAGGAAGGGTTCGGTCTGTGGATAAGATGACATTTAATGCATTGAGAGGTAAATTGGCTAGAGTATGTGTTGAGGTTAATCTTATAAAGCCTTTAATATCCAAGTATAAAATCAGGAAAACAACATATAGGATTGAATATGAAGGCCTCCATAATGTCTATTTTGGATATGGTGTTTTTAGGCATTTATAAGAGCAAGGCCCTGATAAAGAAAGGGGCAATATTGATGAAAAATTGGACATGGCGGTGATGGTGGTCAACCATGAAAAATTCGATTGAGCTCAAAGGCAGAGGAAGACTATGACACTTGAATGGTGACCAAGAAACTAGTTAGGTGTCATTTAGACAAATCCGATCATTTAGAGATGAAGAAAATAGGAGAGAGAGATTCTCTACGTAAAAATAAGCACGTTCTTACTAATGAGAACAAATTCAACAAATCTCCTGATAAACCAAAACAAAAAGATTGAGGGCTGAAGATTTTTGACCTTAAATCTTGAGGAAAATCAAAATGGTGATATAGATACTTTATTATCAAAATGGTTTTTGGCCTTAAAGCTTGAGGAAAATCAAAATGGTAATATAGATACTTATTATAAAAAACATAGGGTATAATGGACATGAATATGGCTCAAGGTCAATGTGAGAAAACAATATTTGGTCCGTCATTACCATGTTGGGATTAAATATAATAGATAATATTTAATGATTTATAATCTTAATCTTAATTATTAAATATAAAGTTAATAATTTGGATTTGTACAAAGATAAAATTTAAATTTACCAAATTTAAGATATAAATCTCAACTATTTATTTTGAATTTAATGATGATATTGTGTAAACATTGACATATAATGTTCAATTCATATATGAGAGTCAAAAACGTTGTATGTCCTTTTTTATTTAGTGGAATTATATATTTTTTATATATAATTAATAATTTATTTTCCTATCTTTTACAGGTTTACTTGCAGACTTGTTTCAAACACCTGGTGGTAAGAACTTTGCACTTTAATATCTATACTTAAAAAACCATAACTAAGAAGGTAAAGAAACCATAAAGATTGATGCAATTATTTATTCATTAGTTCATCCATTATATTATAAAAGAACCATATTGGCATATATTCTTGTTCATTAAATAAGAAGAGAAATGAGTATATATAGATAATTGGATATTATGAATCAGTGCCACCTCTAGGGGTTTTTTTTTTCCTTCTTTTTTTGCCTTCTAAAATTCATTTAATTTAGAGTCATTCAATGCTAAAATTATCCCAAAAAACTAAAATTATAGTGGTAAATCATAAATTTTGTAACAAAAATTTAATATTATTCTATTTATAAACGTTTCTCCCCTAATTGCTTTATCATTTTCTTTCTTTAATCCAGGCAAGTCCATACATTATGCAAAATACTATGCATTTGGTGAGAATACTTATACCTCATATTTTTGTAAATATATTGATAGTTATCTTTTTTTATTTTTTATTTTTGTAAATATATTGTACTTTACCCCAGTACCTACATAGTTTATTTTTAGTTTTTAGGTATAGGTTTTAATTTAATTCTTTAAAAAAAATTCTTAATCACTTAAACATAGATTCTAAAGAATAAAATTAATAAAATATATGTATATATAGCAATATATTAAATATGGAATGAACTTGTTAATAATCTATTAATTTTTCTATTTAGAATTAAATATGTATTTATGAATTAAATTAAACTTTTATTTTATCAAATTAGTCATTTAACCAACACACACTAAAAACAAATAGAAGAAGTAAATAGTTTAATAAGTTTCAAAATATAAGGGAAAAGGATCCATGCTTGCAATTAACAACTATTGACGAACAGCAACCAAAATAATGTATCAAATTAATTTTTAAAGGAAACAAATAAAAAGACTAAAGGACTTGCAGTTTATCCATGCTCACCACAACAATCATAGATTTAGGACTGATCCTCACTGTATTCTATTGGATCTTATTGATACCCGTGTAAAATAATGCAAGTCAGAGGTGGGAAGGAAAGTCTCGAAGACCTCTAATGTTTAAGTTGATTAGAGGATACTTATAAGTAAAGGAAATGGTAAAGAATGAATTTATACAAGGCTTAATTACTAAAAAATATCTAAACTATTCGACTTTTAACAATTATATCACAAACTTTCAATAATTACGTAACAAATATTAATCTATCAATTCTTTTTCAAAAGTACTATATTACTTTTACAAGTAAAAAAAATGATTGTGTGAGTCGGTGTAGCAATTTTTTAAAAGAAAAACTAACAAATTAAATTAGTAAGTTAAATACTGCACCAATTATAATAGTCAAAATATATAATTTTATTTTTTAAAAAGTATATGTTTAACTTATTATCTAAAATTAGAACACATAAGTTAAAATAAATAAGTGCATTTTGGCTCTTTTAAGTAACCAACGTGTAATATTTGAGGTACCTTGATTTTTAAAAGTTACAGTGCTATTTTTTAGCTGAAAAAGTGATTGTAGAGTGTTTTTGAAAAAATATTGATAGATTAGTATTTACTATATAATTACTGAAAGTTTATGATATATTTGTTAAAAGTTGAGAAATTTATGTATTTTTTAGTAATTAGGCCTTTGTACAATTAAAAGAATATAATTAAGCAGAAGAAAGAATCCTTATTATACCTGAGAGTAATATGTATTTATAGAGAATGTTGTATTTAATTAGTGTTTCAACGTGTCTCCTAATAAAATACCAAAAAGTCCCTAATGCTTGGTTATTGAGTTTCTTGGTAATATGACTTAAATACCCTTTATGCTTGGGGCTCCGCTATTAGTAATTAATGTTCAGTTTTGCTTGAGCGTCATTGTTCGCTGATTGAAAAACTGATGACGGTTATATACCGTATTGGTTTATCTAAGTGTTTGTCACATATATACTCAGTTAGTCACAGTTATCTATACTGCATATTTTACTCTATATATATTTCCCTTATACAGTGAACATAGTGAGCAATATTTAAAAATACCAAATGGGGTGAATTGATGCGGAATTAAAAATTAAAAACTTAAGTAAAAGATTAGTGAATAAGAAGAGAAGAAAGCACACAAACGATTTATAGCAGTTCGGACCTAACTTGTCCTACATCCACTTCCCAATACATAATTGGATATTCCACTAATCTACAAAAGATTACAATAGAGATTTCTAAGACTATCTCTAACCTATACAAGTGAGATTTCAAAGGCTATCTCACGACCTTTACCATGGAGATTTCTAAGGCTATCTCCAACCTTTACAATGAAGATTTCTATAGGCTATCTTCAACCGTTGCAATATGAGTTTTCAAATGGCTAACTCAAAAACCAATTCTAGTGTTTCCCAATCCTCACAAGAATTGACACTAGTACAAAGATAGTTAATTACTCAAGCCTAAAGCAATCAATCCCAATTGAAAGCTTCTATGAGATCCTAACTACCCACACACAACCAAAATAGGCAAAAATTACAACGAAATTAATTCAATGTTTGAAAGATGTTATGAGGGCATTATGGAGGTGGTTGTTACTCCAAAATACTCATTTTGATTGGTATTTATAGGCTCATGAAGTTGCATGACCGTTGGCCACACTTCCCCATCAAAACATACACATTTTGGGGCTGTTTTACGGTCTATCATAGTTGCAAATCGCGGGCATGGAACAACCGCTACTTCAAAAGATGACCGTTGGGGCTTTCTGACTGAAAAATGGCGGGCGCAAAATTCTAGTTGCGGGCGCAGTTTTACAACAGCCATAACTTCTTGTAGGGACCTCCAAATGACCATTTTTTATCATCACACTTAAGAATTTCATCATCTTAGGAGCTTTGACATCTCTCACAAACTTCTTCCACTTTCCATTGCTTCCTCATAATATTCATCAACAACTACAAATGCTTGCTTTGCATCAATTACCTAGAAAAGCACTTAGCAAACATATTAGTATTACACAATATTTTGTATAATCAAAATCACTATTAGAACCTTGAGGTCTTTGGGTCCAACATAATTCTCCAAATACCATACGTTTATATGGTAT
This sequence comes from Bocquillonia castaneifolia, assembly GCA_948193215.1. Classification (NCBI taxonomy): domain Eukaryota; kingdom Viridiplantae; phylum Streptophyta; class Magnoliopsida; order Malpighiales; family Euphorbiaceae; genus Bocquillonia; species Bocquillonia castaneifolia. The sequence continues at coordinate 8,256 of CANYLF010745454.1, forward strand.
TTTAGTGCTTTTGGTCAAATAACCATGGCTACTGACAATTCTACTTACGCAACAAATACATCATCTTCTTCCTCCTTTCAAACACTATCGAATATTGCACATCATCTTTCAATCAAACTCACCTCCTCTAACTACCTCCTATGGCAAGCATAGTTAATGCCATTATTAAATAGTTATGACTTAACCAAACATATTGATGGATCTCTTGCACCTCCACCCACACAGAATAATAATCGACCTAATCCTCAATATTTTGCATAGTTTCGACAAGATTAGCTTGTACTAAGATGGATTGTTAATTCTATATCTGAAGCTTATCTTCCTCAAGTTGTTGTAGCTACCACTGCATAAGTTGCATGGGAGAAACTTGTAGCACATATGCTTCCAAGTCGAAAGATCATGTTCACACTATTAAATCTAAGTTCTTTAAACCTATAAAGGAGATTAGTAAATCAATTGCACAATATATTTAGCATGCTAAAGCCATGTTAGATCAGCTGGCCCCATTGAAAAGTCTAGTATCAGAAGTCAACTTGGTGCAGGTTGTGGTGAATGGTCTTGGCTCATCTTATCAGCATTTTATTCATTCACTTGAGAATCGGTTAGAGGTTATCTCATTCAATGATCTATATGGTCCACTTTTTAGTAAAGAAGAGAACCTTTCTCTTGAGACTGCAACTAACGGTAACGATGACATAAAAGAACTACGGTCGTGATAATGGTAATTTTGTTGATAATTATAATGGACATGGTCTTGGGTCTAGGGGACGAGGAAGAGGTCGTTCTTCTTATAATTCTCATCCGCCCAATAATGTTTTTGGTAATTATTATGGTTATGGTTCTCAACACTCCTATGGACAACCACATAATTCTCTTCAATCCCATAACTGTTATGGCTATGGTCACATTGCCAGGAATTGTTCAACTCCTAAAAATCACAACATTGCCACCTGCAATTCGTTCAATTTGAATTCCAAGCCACAATCCAATTATGCTTCATCAAATACCTCTTTCCTGCAACCTTGGTTATTGGACACACGAGCTTCGAATCACTTAACTCTGGGTTTGGAAAATCTAATTTTCAATTCGGATTATCATGGTTCTGAAGAGGTTAAAATTGGAAACGGTAAAACTATTTCTATTAATCATATAGGCTCCTCTTTATGTTATGTTAATGATCAATCTTTCCAGCTCAATAATATTTTGTATGTCCCTGGTTCTTGTTCTAATCTTTTGTCTATTCAATCTTTTACTAAAGCAAATCAAGTTTCTATTGAATTTTTTACTGACAAATTTATTGTGAAGGATATCCGCATGAGATAGCCTTTACATATGAGCTCGAGTGATCAAGGTCTTTATTCTATGTTGTTGCAGCCGGTTCAATCTGCAAGTTAACCTCAAGCCATGCTTTTAACATTATCCATTAGGACATGCCAATTTTTGAATAGTAAAACAAGACTTGAATCAAGCTAGTACTCCTTTTATTTCCAATAAAATAGGGTTGTGTCATGCCTGTAATGTTAGCAAGAGTCACAAGTTACCATTATCTATTTTAGATTATCAGGTGAAAGGTCCATTAGAATTAGTTTGTTTAGATGTCTGGGGACCATCCATTGTCTCTTCAGTGGATGGAAAATGTTATTATGTTATTTTTATGAACATTACAGTATATATTATTGGGTTTATTTATGCAATTTAAATCTGAAGTTCTCAGTGTTTTTTTTATCATGTTTCGTCATTTAATTGAAATTTTTTTGATGTTCTAATTAAACAATTTCAGACAAATTATGGTAGCAAATATCAAACTTTAAAATTATATTTTTTTGAAAAATGGCATCTCTCAGCGTAGTTCATGTCTAAAAACTCAAGAGCAAGATGGATGCGCTGAGAGAAAACATCATCATATAGTAAAAACGAGTTTAGCTTTACTACAACATTCTTGTGTTTCTACTAAGTATTGGGCTCATGCTTTTGATACAGAAGTCTATTTAATTAATTGTGTGCCCACTTCAATTTTTAATAATTCAAATCCGTTCACCAAATTATTTAATCAACTACTAGACTATCAAAATTTACATGATTTTGGCTCTTTATTTTATCCTTAGACTAAGCCTTATTGATATTTTAAATTGGAACCTAGGTCCACACGTTGTGTTTTTCTTGGCTATAGTAATATTCATAAAGGTTTTAAATGTCTTGATTTATCAAATTCCAAAATTATTATTTCACGCAATGTTCTCTTTTTTTAACAAGAATAATCATTCACCTCTAAGGATCAAGGATCTTCTAATGTTTGATCATCATCAAATACGTCACCTGCCATAATTAATTTACAACCAAACTTTATCTCCACCAAACAACGAAAGCCCACTAATATTCAAAGTGCTTCTCTTACCTAAATTCATATCCCAACAACTTTTATTCCATCACAAACTTCCTCTCCCAACCGAAATACTCAACCTCAAGTCACCAATTTAAATCAATTCTCATTTGATCAAAGAGTTTACCAAAGTTCAAAATCTTCTGGCCTATCTCTTGTTGTGGACCTATCCGAATATGACACTAATCAACATATGATTACCTGAAACAAATCAAATAAAGTAGCGCCCAAAGCCTTTCATGCAATGACCAACAATATCGCTGAACCTGTGACGTACAAAGAAATGTCCAAATTTTTTATCTAGCAAAATGCAATGACCGATGAATTCAATGCTTTTCAAAAGAATAAAACTTGGCATCCTCTACCTGCTTCTCCTTCATTGAATGCCATAGGTTGTAAATGGGTTTATCGTATCAAATACCACAATGATGGTTCTATGGATTGCTAGAAGGCGCGACTCGTGACCTTGGGATTCAACCAATGCTCGGGTTTAGATTATCATGACACGTTTAGTCCTATGGTAAAGGCCTTTACTATTCGATTATTGCTTTCACTTACAATTTCGAAAGGATGGAATGTTAAGCAATTAGATGTTTCAAATGCTTTCTTGCATGGCAAATTTGATGAAGATGTGTTTATGGCTCAACCTTCTAGCTTTCGTCTTTCCCCTGAACATCTCTGCAAACTTGACAAGTCTATATATGGCCTAAAGCATGCTCCATAACAATGGTTTTAGTGTCTCACAATTGCTTGGTATCTATTGGTTTTGTTTCAAGTAAGACATATACTTCTTTGTATATTTATCATTGACCACGCGCTCCGCAAATGCACAGGTCGTAAGCAATAGTATAGAAACATATATCATCCTCAGAGATTGCCTTGTGTCACTTTTGATTAATAGTTTTAGCAATTAATGATTATTTAGGTGACCAAAATAGACTTTTTTTATGGGTAATGACTAGCACAATCAAGCAAACAACAAAAGCAGAAATAACTACAAAGATTAACTGATATAAGAGACTGACCCCAAAGGATAGATCCACTCAAGGGGACAACAATGGCATGTTGTAAATAGAGGGTGCACGGCTGTGCTCGAAGGTGCATAGTCCTGCAACCCTGTAGAAACACAAAAATCAATAGATGCATCAAGGGTAGCGCGCTCTAAAACTAAGGAATACAAGATTAAAAACCTAAATCTACTTGAATGTTCAAAGAAAGAAAGTGTTTCTCTCTCTAACGACTATATAGAAAATAAGGAAATAAGAAAATAACCTAATCTAGTAAAGTCGGCTCTCTCTCTCTCTCTCTTGTGCCCTAAAGGTAGCTTTTATGGCTTCTTTTAAAAACTACCAACACGAATAAGCATGACTATGCTAAGTGTGACACAGTCATGCTCTTCTTGAGCACAGGATTTCCAAATCTTGCATTAGCATGGTTGTGCAAGAGGTAGCACAGCTATGCATCTTCTGGGAGAGCTACAAATCAAAGGAGCTTTTACTTCTCTAAGCTGGGCGATCTAATTGCTATACTTCCCGATAGCTCCAAGCTCCGCATCAGCTTTACAATCTTCCCTGGATGCTTCCATGTTCCCTTAATTGCTTTGAACCTACAAAATTCATATAAAAAGAGCATAAATCACCAAGTTAAAAGTAAGGTACAAGATAAAGTGATTTAAGCACAATTAATGGAATAAATGGGGATTACATAGGAAAAATAGATGAAATACTATCCTAATTAGGGTTCTTTAGGCCCTAAATAAGATGCATGTTTCACACTCATAAGACTCCCCAAACTTAGACTCTTGCTTGTCCCTAAGCAAGCAGACAAGCAACTAGGTAGGAAAAGCAAAAAGATTACTTGAGTTCTAAAGGCGATTCATATATGAAGGATCAAAAAGAAAATCACAAAGGGATTTAAAAAGCATATGCAAGCTCTAATTAATCAAATAATCCAAATATTTAAAAAGAACTAGCTTAGCTACCGACCAATCAATGTATTTTAAAGATGTTCATGCTCAAAAGTTTAACAAATGCACCATAGAGATTACGGTGGCTAGAAAATAGATACCCATCCTAAGAGGGCTCCTTAATAGGTATGCAAGTGAGGACTTCTTAATCCAATTCTCAGTCTAGACTTCCATTAGACTCCCAATTGGCTCCCCATGCCAAGATGGATCCCCACATGCCCTAGGTCTAGTGTCAACTTATTCCATGAATTCAAATGATGCAATTGCTTTCTTTTTATTTTTCACCCTTTATGCTTTTTTCTTTTCTTTTTCTTTTTCGAAGATTGGCAATATTTTTTCCTTATTCATGCAATAGACATCCCTTTCATGGGTACCTAGCTCGTGTGCACGAGTGTTCACATTTATGATGCCAACCCCAGCTCTCTACTAAGGCCAATCTAGGGTACTCTGAGGTATACTCATAAGAAGAGAAAAGAATCCTCCCATTGGAGTAAATGCAATAAAAAGTAAACTTGCAAATGACGAGTGAAAATTTTTGTTGACTTAATGGATTTCTAGGGTAGAGTTTTGGTCCACTACAATAACTAGGGAGGAAACTAAAAACCTAATTTGGTAAGGGCTCAGGATTGGACCGAAAGTCCTCATTTACATACCCACATCCAAGGCCACTTATTCAGAAGCTACTAGCCTCTAGGCTTAAACATGCACATAGTTAAAAATTGGAGCATCAACAAGTTATTTCCTAATGCATCAATCGATAGACAAGAAGTAACATTCTAAGAACTAAAAGGATTATAGGATTAGAGTATGCAAATAAGTCTTAAAAACTTGTGATTTTCCTCAAGAAATAAATATGTACAATATTTATAAAATTGCATGAAAAGAAATTGGAAATCGAGAAACTTGGGACAAAGGAAGGACAGAAAGCCATATGTGGTGTACCAAAATAACCACCACATGGTGAAGATGGCAATGATGTAGGATGTCTTGAGTTTCATCATTTGGCACATATCTCCTAACAATACCATCGAGGCAAGCCTTGAAAAGGAATGGTTCATCCCAAAAGTAATGCCTTGCATCTCTCAAGAACTTCCTCCTTTGACTATAACCAATCTCTATGGGTAGACCGCCACATGCCAAGTAATTTACCAAGTCCGCAAACCAAGGCATAGGTTTGGGGGATGCAAGAGCTAGCAATAAAGATTCACCCAGTAAGTCATCATTGATGGCAAACCTTGAGAAAGAACACCCTCTATGCCTTTAAGTCTTGAAAGGTGATCGGCTACCACATTCTTCACTCCCTTCTTCTCTCGGATCTCAGCATCAAACTCTTAGAAAAGTAGCATCCATCTCATAAGCCTTGATTTTGCATCCTTCTTTGTCATGAGGTATCTAATGGCGACATGGTATGTGTAGACCACCACTTTGGACCCCACAATGTAGTATCAAAAATTGTCCAATGCATATACTACTACAAGAAACTCCTTCCTTGTTGTTTTGTAATTGATTTAAGCTTCATCCATGAGTCTACTTGCATAGTACACCACATGTGGCTTTCCGTCCTTCCTTTACATAGTACATCAAGCGGTTGAACAATAGGTGCTGAAATTAAAGCTTGCTTTATCCTGTTAAAAGCATCAAGACAAGTATCATCAAACACAAAGTCAGCATCCTTAGCAAGTAAATTATATAAAGGCTTACAAATTTTAGAGAAATCTTTTATAAAACGGTGGTAGAAACCGGCGTGGCCTAGCAAACTACAGATTCCTTTCACATTCACAAGAGGTGGCATCTTTTCTATCACCTTCACCTTGGCTTTATCAACTTCAAAGCCACTTTCAGAGATCACATGGCCAAGTACAACGCCCTCTGTGACCATGAAATGGTATTATTCCTAATCGCAAACCAAATTGTTCTCCTCACATCTCTTCAATACCTTGCATAAGTTAGCTAGACATTCAGAAAAAGATGAGCTATAAATAGAGAAATCATCCATAAAAACTTCTACATAATCATCAATCAAATCACCAAAGATAGAAGTCATGCATCTCTAAAATGTGGCAAGTGCATTACACAATCAAAAAGTCATGCACCTAAATGCATATTTACCATAAGGGCTTGTGAATGTAGTCTTTTCCTGATCATCTGGATGTATAGGAATTTGATAAAAAAAACTGAAAATCCATCCAAGTAACAAAAGTACTTGTACTTTGCTAACTTCTCTAACACCTGGTCAATAAAAGGTAAAGGAAAATGGTCCTTCCTAGTTTTGAGGTTCAACTTCCTATAGTCAATGCACATTCTCTAACTTGTCACTAACCTAGTGGGTATTAATTCTCCCTTGTCACTCTCTTTAACTATCACTCCCCCTTTCTTAGGCATTACTTGAACCGGATTCACCCATTGACTATCAAAGATAAAATAGATAATCCCCATATCAAGAAGCTTTAAGACTTCTTTTCTAACTACTTCCCTCATGTTTGGATTCAATCGCCTTTGAGGCTCAACGAATGGCTTGAAATTATCATCCAAGGGAATGTGATGCATGTAAATATAAGGATGAATGCCTTTAAGGTCATCTAAGGTGTAGCCAACGATTTTCCTAAAAGTTGCTAATGCATGTTTCAATTCATCCAATTCATAATATGGCAAATCATAATTCACAGTATATGGCATAGAAGAGTTAGAGCCAAGAAAGTCATACCTCAATTCCTTAGGTAGGGGTGTAGAAAAAGAGGTGTTACCTCAGTAGACTACTTTGACTGACGACTATGGCACTACGCGTTTAGCAGAAGGAGCTAATGTGGGAGTCGCCACTTGAACCGGCATCGAGAACATCTTAAATTGGTATGCATCTCGATTCCTTTAAGAAATGTGAAGCCGCATTGACCTCAGAGATTCTGTGATCGTACTATCGCATTCCTTAAAGTATGATTCTTTACAGCCACTCTAAGCATTATTTCTACCTTCATTCCCATTACTATACAATATATGACAAAGATTGGTTTTCCTTACATTTTACATACAATCATGCATTTATGGGTTTCTATTAACAAACAAGAGTTAATATTACATTACCAAGTGAGCAATTAAGTTAATTTACATGCAAAGGTTATAAGCCACATAACAACAGCCAACACAACCTAGGTTTCTCGCTTATTTTAATCTAAAGGATTACCAAATCATTATTAAAAGTCAATTTACATGCATTTTAGCTCTAAAGTCATTACCACAGAAGTTACAGAAGCTTACTTGATCCCTTATTTCCATGTGAAAGTATTTATTTTCAGCATACGAGCAAGCACAGAAAAGTCCAAAACTATTCTCCACCAACGCCACTATGAGGAGTGGCGTTGGGATTGAATGTCACTATGGCTAGTGGTGTTTGGACGAAACACCACTATGGGGAGTGGTGTTTGGGCCAAACGTCACTATTCTCAGTGGTGTTTGAGATCCCAACACTCAAAACAGATAAAATTTGATAAAAAAAACACAAATTTCTAGGTTTCTCATGCCCCAGAAATCAATAAAAATGCATAGAAACAAATGAAATATGGATGTAAATAACTTAATAAAACTCTAAATGGCAAAAACCTAACTTAGAATCTAGATGGCATTTGAATAGTACGTAAACAAAACATACAGTGAACAAAGCAATGAATAGAAAGCATAAGATAACATTCGATTCATGCAAATCAGTTAAAACTTGTTATCATGATGCAAAACATCCTAACAATCAATCTAAAATGATAAAATAATATAAAACTAAACAAATTCATTTAGCATTTTAGGTAGTAGGTACAGTAAATAAGAAAAACACATAGTGACATGTGATTCATATTAAAACAATTATAATGCAATTAAAGCATGCAATCATGATGCAAATCATGTTATAAAGGCATCCAACCTAAATCTAAAACAAAATAAACCCTAGATCTAGTCATGGTATTTTATATCAAATCATTCATGAAACACAGTACGTAAGAACAAAAAGAAGTTCATGGCAACCCAAGCAGATGCAAAACACAAGTCACATAATGAATGAAAATCATAATTACATGGTTAGAATGACAAAAAAATCAATATGAATTTTAGTATAGAATACTTACAATGGAGATTAAAGATGCTTTAGATACGTCAGACAATTGAATGAACTCTAGCAGCACTTCAATGCACGTACATGAATGGCTTGATTCCCTCAGATTGCTGAATGGAATTTGACAGAGCTTCGCTTCCAGTAATCACCAATAAAGAAATAAGTAAAGACCTCTTTTTCTAGAGAATTAAGAAGAAAGAGGAGGTTTTGGAAGATTGGATATCATAAGCAAGAAGAATTTTCTAGGATCAATCCGGAGCAAAAAAAAAAAAATGAACTGAGAGGAGTTCTATTTATAGGCAAATGTTGCTTAATTCCTAAGCACACTTTACGTCTTCTAGTTGGAATCAAACTCAGTGGTTAACTCTTTAAGTGTTGACCAAGAATGAATCTAGCCTTATTTGTGGGATTTAAAAGAGTTTCAAGTGACTTGGAATTGTAAAAGAGGTTAAAAGGTAGTCTTTTAGTCAAAATAAACTATTGGAAAGGCCCCATATCATATGTACAATAAGTATGGATCAAACCGGACCAAGCACACTCAAAACTAGGCTCTTTAAGCCCACTTTCATAGTAGTGGCATTCTAGGCCCAAAGCCACTAGGCCTAGTGGCGTTTGGGGCTCAATGCTACTCTACACAGTGGGGTTTAGAGCTCATTTGGGCTTAGAGTGGCGTTAGGGCTTGTAGCAAAGTTGTTGATCAAATTGACAAAATTTAAAGAAGTAGCTAAATTTGACAATTCAATTCACTGCAAGTTACGGCTAATTTTAGCCAACTTGAAAATGTCACATATTATGTGTGTAAGAGCCACATGCTCCTACTTGCCACATAGGTTAAAATAAGAAAATTTTAAAAGTTGTGCTTAAAAAAATTAGACATTTCATTAGTTGCTTATAGGGGTGTGCAAAAATTGAGCCGAACCGATTTTAAAAATGGTTGGGTTAGTTTGATTTGGTTCGATTTTCATTTTTGAAAATTTTTGTTTTTGGTTTTCGATTAGGTAATAGGAAAACCGAACTGACCGAAAAACTAAATTTATATTTGTTATATTAATTTTATATTTTTATGTATTTTTATATTTTATGTATATTATATGTATCTTTTTATTGTTTTACATTAGAATACATGTATGTATTAACTTTTTAATAAATGTATATAAAAAATATAATAAATATTTATAAAAAATTAAAAAGAAAATCGACCGAATAGAAGTGAAATAAACCGAATGAAACTGATTTGATCTGATTTGGTTCGAATTTGGTTTTTCCCATTAGAAACCAATCAATTTTTGTCTGGTTTGAACCAAAGCGAACCAACGGATACACTTCCCTAATTGCACAAGACATATCATCAATGAGCTACATCAGCTTTTTGAGGGGATGACCCACATCATTTTTAAGTTGGCTAAAATTAACAAAGAACAAAAAGATGTTGGCTAAATTATCAAATTTTAAAGAAGTTACTAAAATTGACAGTGCTTTAAAAGTTGTGACTAAATAATACCTTTTTCTCTATTATCATTTAACAAAGGAACAATTGCGAATTTGAGATAACAAATGATGTGATTCTGCATTACTTCATTCATTGAAGATAATTTGATTGAATGATCTCATCTCATCCACACTTCTTTCATCACTTACCACTATTTAAAAAATCACATGTTTCTTTAAAATCCATAAAATTCGCTCTCAATCCTCATTCTTTGATGACTATCTGTACTTTATCCTATTCCTTGACCTCTGCACTAGCTAAATGATTAATTGAGTCATCAAATAGGAGACCAAAATATTAGTTTAATTATGTCTAATTGTGTTCTTTTCATAATATCATCATGCAAACTAATAGAAGTCCTGAAATGATAAGCTTCCAAGTATAAATCAAAAGAATTCCTTTGTCTAGAATTTATGTGGAACTCCAAAGAGAAATCATTCCTTTAACCACTTTTCTAGTTCCCATGACATTATATTTATGAATATATCACCTAAAACCTAAAGGCTCCCCATGACTTCTCATAAATTTTTCTATCTCTAAATAAGAATGGAAAGATATCAAAACCTAATTTAAGCCCGCAATTAAGACATTGTCATACTTGACATTAATTACTTTCATCAATGAGAACTTTGTGTTAAAGTGTGATGAGATGCTAGTTGGCATATTAGTTGTCTTAATTAAATGCTTTATCTTGACTTTGTGTTATTCAAGATCATGCAT